>LKNJ01000814.1:109390-125205 GCA_002120245.1 Maccullochella peelii
GGGGCAGTTTCGCCCAGGAACTTGACGGGCGGCGACTGCTTGACCATCTGGAAAAGCCATTCCTGATAGGCTGACAGCAGTGGGTGAAACTTCTAAAGAGGTGGGCAGGAACAGAGATCAATCACAATTAATCACTCTTGCTGCTTTTTAGTCGTGGCCTCCCTCCTCACTGTTTTTTTCGTCTATACAAAACACAATACATTAGCAAGGAAATAAAAATCCTATATCTAGGTGTATCCTCTGTGGGAGGTTAACATCATAGGAAAAATAGTACTTTTTTTAGCTGGGATAATAAAAAGTCTTGTCCATGAAAGTCCAGCTCAGCTGGGTAGTGAGTTGAGTCCATGTAGATTGTGTTGAGGTTTTCACTTCAGTCAGAAAGCTCCTATCTCCATACCCCAGGGTCTGTAGGGTTTGCCCACATTGGATGTTGGGGCTGGGGGACTGATGGCGGTGGTGTGGGAGATGAGCGGGAAGGCGTTGAAGGGGAAGGGGAACGCCGAGAGGGAGGAGAGAAGAGGAGGGGAGAGCTTGGATGCTGATGAGGAGACCAAGGCGGGGTGCGGGACGGTGGTAGGAGCGGCAGTGGTGGGGGGAACCCGGATCGGGCCTTGGTCTGAGTGGGGGGTGGCGCTGCCGCTGCGCCTGCCTGGGATGTGAGTCTCTGCAGTCGTTGAGGATGATGAAGAAGAGGAGGAGGAAGAGGTGGATGAAGTGGATGTAGATGACAGAGGAGTTTGTGGGCTGCTGGTGGTGCTGCGGGGTAAAGCTGCCAAAGGTGCCCCCTGTTGGTGCTGGAGGAGGAGGGGGTGGGTGAGGTGGGCAGGAGGGGATCCAAATGCAGAGCCCCACGCCAGGTGACTCAGGCCAGAGTGAGCCTCCCTTTGACTGGCATAGTTGTTAAGGTGGGAGACCAGACGGAGCCGCAGAGGGTCTGTGCTGTCCAAGCCTTCAATTATGCTCAGATATCGGGCCGTCTCAGCCAGACATTCCCTGAAACCCAGACCACGGTAGTCCATCGCCAGGGCATGGGCATCAAAATAACCTGAGGGGAGGGCAAGAAGACAGCAGATTAGTTAACACTTGAACTGCACACCACAAAACAAGTTTGTCCAGAATTGAAGGAGCTTTGGCTGACATGACTCAATAAGCCCCTACCTTTGGGACAGTGACAGAGCAAATAATCAGTCAAAACAAGAATTGACAAACCTGCCAGACCAGTTTAAATTAATCCAGACATTTTTTAAATTCACGGTTTTGCTGATGAGAACCAAGGAGGCACAAAAGTATTCCATGTTCAGTTTTTGCCCTCTTGAATTGCATCTGAATATGATTCTTCAACAAGTGAAAGGTGTGTTTTCTGTAACAATGAATTGATCCCAGACATACCTTTGCCTCCAGCAGCATGAAGCATCTTCAGATGGTCAACAGTCATCTGCAAAATCTCTGCTTTCTCCAGTTTGGCTGAGCCCTTCAGTGTGGGGGAGACAGAAAGGATCCAATTAGATGTAAATAATCCAAAAACAGCCCAAATGAACAAAGTGGTTTCATATGTTTGGACTTTACTCTGTGCACGTGATATTACAGTCGTGTTGCCTGTTGCTCACCTGTTTCTCAAAGGCGCTGGGAACCAGCCTCCGGAGTTCGCTGAGGCTGTTGTTGATTCTGTCACGGCGCCGTTTCTCAATTATCTGCGGAAAGACAGAAAACAAATGATTTGGTTATTTTCTAATTATGTGCATACGACACGAAATCACACCATGCACAAGGTCTCCAACTGCACAAAACGGAATTTTCTATAAATATAAATGCACTCACTCCTCGACGCCTTTTCCTCGCCTGCACCTGAGTTGATGTTGTAGGGGACATGGACCCGAGAGGAGAGCTCATGTTCCTTAAAAGAGATGAAACAGGGAGAATTTGTCAATATGGTTCATAAATATTAAAGCTATTGTTACATGAGTTTTGGCTATCCATTAATCTGAATGACTTCATAAGAGTGAATAAGAGAAAATAGCCAACACCCCAGGGCCAAATAACTTACCCATTCTCGTCCGCGCTCTCCTTCTCCACCTCAATAGTCTCATCCAGCTCGCTGTCCGAGGAGCTAAAATCGTGATTCCTTTTCATTTTGATTTGTCCACAATAGTCCTCCAGTGTGCCTGTTGTGTCTGAGTCTGACGTGCGTCTGCCCAGGTTTGCCCGGAGCGCCTCGGTTTGAAGCGCTCAGCTTTCCCACGGTGTCATTTCAACTCTGGGGCCGGCCAACAGGGGCGGGGGCTCGGGCCAAAGCAGCCAATCACAACGCGGCCGTGGGTTTGAGTGACAGCGCAGTTGGCCCAAGCACATCCCAATGCGCTTTGACAAGCCAGAGAGGGGGGGACAAAAGCCATGACATCTCACTCTGTGGGTATTACTGGAAGCTGTGTCAGTGAGATCTGGCCTCTTAGACCTTCATTATATTAAGAGCAAACACACCAAAACTATTCTTGGCACCCAGAGATAAATCTTTTGACAAGTTTATATCTAAGATGGCTATAAAAACTGCAATTAAGTATTGACCAGATATCTTGGTCCTCAATTTCTCCAGAAACTTTGTTGATGTTCTGTGACAGTTTATACAAAAGTTGCATACTTTCTGGTAGCTGACAAAACAATCTCACCACAAGGAGTTTTCGATCTTATCACACGATCTTCCTCAGCAGAAAGAGTAGCCCACTTGTCTTGGAATTGTAGATGTTTACATTTCCATTTTTATATCTGAGCACACAACTTCCAGAACAGTTTCTGAATGGCGCTTGTGATGAGATTGTTTTGCCAACCGCTGCTTCCAAGGTCAAGAATAAACTTTCAATCTTTACTTTTTAGTAGCTTAAAACACCTGATTAAAGTTCAAGGAAGATTTGGTGCATCTGTGAGTTGAGCCACTGAGTAAAATTTTACACCCCCCAATCAAAACTAACCATTTAAAGTCAAGCTGTTGGCTTTTGGTGGGCAGCTGCTTTACACGACCATGTTTGTAGTCTTGTTATTATTTCCAAATTGGTGGAATACTTTCATTTGTCTAAATTTAACAACTCAAATAGAGTATGATAACCTGCCAAGACCACACAAAGAAGGCTTATATGTGGTGACATGTTGCTTTTGTTAATTATTTTCCCTTAGATGTAGGCATCCTATGTAGGCCTATATTAGATGGAAGCAATGTCTTCATTGGTTGATTTTTTTGTATGTCCCAAAAATTACACATCACAGCTTTACCTCAAAGGGCTTTGCATACTACAGCACTCAACACACTGTATCCTTAAACCAGATATTCTCTCAGACATTGTTAAAGTTGTCTGGATTACTTTCATGCCTTTAGTTCTTTTCTAATTCATTAGCTTTGTATCATGTCCTCCTTCCATGAGCTTGTTGGCTTGGTGTCGCTCTTCTGCTGAAAAGTGGCTCTCAAAGGGTTTTTCTGACATTGGAGCGATTCCTCCTCCACAACATAGAGGATCTTTGGAGAAACTTTCACAGCGGTCCAATGGACTTTCGGTCCGTGACTCCCCCTCCCCTCCCCTCCCCTCCCCACGCCCGCCCCCTCCTCCCCCATGTGAGTCCCGGTGGTGATGAGGAGTGGCTGGCCGGCTGTCAGCACGCGCTGGCCGTGGGAAAGTTCCCTAACCGGCGCTGATAACCAATCAGAGGCCGGCGGCCGTCTCCGGCGCTGGAATGAATGGAGCAATTGGTTGGGGCGACGGGCGGTCTGCGAGCGAGCGTGTGAACCTGTAATCCAATACTAACTCAGCCCGGGAGGAGAGACAGGGAGCACTGCCGCAACCAGAGGAAGCCACCAAGTCTAATCTTACCCCACAGAGAGACCTCATGCACAGTAAAGACGCTGTGGGGACTTCAAGGACTTTGTGAGCGCACTCAACAAAAGACCATAAGGCAATCACAGCCGTCCTCGTCCCTTGTCCCTGGAGTTTCCACATCAGCACCACCACAAGACTGGTGGCTCCTATAATGGTCACACTCCCCAAATAATTTGACAGAGCTGCCGGTGTGTGTTTGTACATGGAGGGCTCATGTTACTGCATGTGGAGCTGGAGCTCTTCAGTGCAGGGTCTCCTGCAGGGACTGGACTGTGGCATATTTAAATAACACTGTCATTCAATAGAAAAGGATAATAGGCTATTATATAAGACAGGCTTTTACATAACTTAAAAATCATTTTAGATCAACACCTAAAAGCATTTTGTTACTTAAAAGCACCATATCATTTTGTTTTGAACATTTTTCTTATTATTATTATTATGTGATTGTTTTATTGCAGTAATGATCAAGTAGATTAAGTCCTATTAACCATTTTATAGGCCTGCTTTACATCAGGTTTTTTATTTGTTTTTAAAGAAATAGTTTACATTTTGGATAATATGCGATTCACTTTCTTGCAGAGAGTTAGAAGATCAATACAGCTGTCAGCATATTTTCCAAAATCTTGAACTATTCCTTTGAGTTGTTGCAGTCTTATTATCTATTTTACAATGCTGCCCAGACCTGTTATCTGTAAAAAAAAAAAAAAAGGCTATACTCATTTCAACTTTGCCTTAATTAAAAACAACAACATTACCTCACATATATATGAACTTCATATATTCCACTCATCAAATGAAAACTTTAATTGACATGCATGATTTTAAAAGCACTACATGCCCAACACTAAAAAAAAAACTTTTCAGTTTCACAAACATCAGCTTGTTAACATTGTATGCAATCCACATTGAAACCAGTTGCTACCGGCAGCACACTGACATTTCCTCCAACCTGCCCAACTGTCTGAAAAGAAAAACGGTGTTTCAAAATGTCAGTGAAGGTCACTTCTTATAAATAATGCCTCCTGTGCCTCCAGTGAAATATTCCCTCCAGGTGACAAAACCGAGAGGCTACAAGTGAGGAAAGGAAATATGCACACTTGTGTGAGGAAACACAGAATCACAATTCATCAGACATGAAAACAATATTGCAATGTGAATTAGATCCATCACCATTGGTTCTCTGAGGGAATGTACTGTTTCTGTTCATTACTAACCTCCACACACACACACACACATGCAGTAATATGGTGATCCTTATCAGTGGGAAGCAACCAAAGGCATAATGGTCATCACGGAGAGAGGAGGCTGCCATGTTTGGTTTATATGAATGAGAGGAAGCACTTAGGGATGTTTTCATCTTATTGTTGTTGCACAAGGCTACGCACAGATGCACTCCCACATTCATCGAAGTGATTATTGGTGAGCTCTGTGTGTGTGTGTGTGTGTGTTGGGGAGTGGGAGTGTGGGAGTTACGTTCACATGCGTCCGACTTCATGCAACCTGAAGCCTTTGTCACAATAAACACAGGTGTGCGTCCACATTAGTTGCTGACTGTGTGTGTGTGTGACTAGGGGGAGAGAGGAGGTGGGGGTGGGGGAGGAGGGGGTGAGCCCTCTTGTTGTATTTCAAGTTCCCCCAGAGTTCCCACGCTGTTATTTTCTGCACTGCTGTCTTTGTTCTACCGGTCTCATCACATGTTGTGATTAACAGGGCCTTTCAGGGGCCACCCTTTGAAGGTGAGGGCCCGCAACACAACATCATCAAATCTCCCTTCTCCTCCTCCTCTTCCTCCTCTTCCTCCCCTCTTCTCCTGCTGCAAATCAGGCCACCAAACCGACTCAAACTCAGGGCCAAAATAATCAGGGTTGCAGTGACGGTTCACCTCCATTGCTCTCTCCACTCTTGTATTCATTTCTCTTTTTCTCTCATGTCTAATTTCCTGATGTCACATATTTTCCTCTGTCTTGTTTTCGTGAATCATATCCTCGCTCTGCCTCTAGCCTACATTGCTGTGAGACTGAACTCAAAAAGGTAATTTTATCTCTCCAAACCCTCTCTTTAGCTACCAAACGCTAAATATTGATGCTCGTGGTTTAGGATCAGTTCAAAGGGGAGACATTAAGACATTTATTTAGAAATTAAATGTTGAATTGTCCTGAAACTTTGGCCACAAAACAATACATTTCCATGTCCTTTGCCCTCTCGCACTGTACAATCAAAATGGGTTTTGAATTGCAGTTTATTAGTGAGCCACAAGTGTTTTTTTCAGCAATAACATGTCATCAGTGCAGACATAACTTGAGTCTAGACTGTCTTACCAGAAGGAAATGGTTGGAGTTATGTGTGCACACTCAGGCTTTTGAAGTCGTTTTAAAGGCGGATTTCACCAATAAATTCACTACAGTGCTATACACAGTCCATATTTTTTGCGTTGTGTAATCACCTCTGCTGTGGATATTTACACAGTGGTCCACATGTCATCAGGTGTTTAGTTGTATCAGTTAGTTTAGATCTGACTTCCTGCAAAAAGCTTATATGGATCTACATGACTTCAGTGAGTGTAAATTAAGCTAGGCTGCAGTGTCGACAGAGTGACGTTGATGAATGATGTTGATATCATGTTCAGGAACTCTCAGTTACTTCTTAACCAAGCAAAGTCATGCTAAACTGTTAACTGCTTAAAATATTCTTGATGGTGTCTGCCCCATGAGGGCCGACCTCCAATGAGACAACATTTATCAACATTTTCATTTGTTGTTCAGTCACATTTTAAGCCACCTGTGCTTTTTTGTGTCATTTAGAGCCATTTATTTCACAGAAATAATATTGACACAAATAAATGACTCATTAATAAGGTCGATTATACAATGTACAGTATGATACAATAATTGTGCTACTTGTCTGGGTCAAAATGATGGTAAATTCCAGTACAAAGGGAATAAATGTCTGGAGAAATGAACAGAACCGTACAACTTGTGAACCAGCTCTGAATAATAATACTGAGAGAAATCAGCACCTAAAGCATCAGTTAAACCTGGTCATCACTTCCTCCTCTTTGGTCAAGTGAATCAGATCCTGACTAACTCAGCTGATGACTGATATGAAACGATAAAGTGGTTTTGTGTTTTGTTAGGCTTGTAATGTGCCTCTGTTCTCTACGTCATCCCGGCATCTTCTTACTCTGTGTCCTTTACTTTTTCGCACAGTATAATACATTGTCAATTTTATTTATAAAGCCCCAAATCACTAATTTGACTCAGGGCTTTACAATCTACAACGTACAACAACCTCCATTCTTTGAACCTTAATTTGGAGAAACTCCACACAAAAGAGCTTTTTCATGGGAAAAAAGGGAGAAACCTCAGGAAGAGCAACAGAGGAGGGATCCTTCTTCCAGGACGTACAGAGTACATTATTTGTTTATTGATTTATATTGATTTATTACACATTCAATAGGTCTGTAAACACAGAGCCTTCGTTTGGCGTCAGTGTTTCAGTTTTATTGTTGTTTCATTGTACAAAACTCAGCCTGGGAACTAGACAAATATGCGAGCTTGTGTTTGATTTGCTCTGGGAGATGGGTCTAGCCCCCTTCCCATTCATGCAGATTTCCAGCCAACCTGGCCTGGGTCGGGCCAGTCACTAACATTTTTCTAATACAGGGCAGGTCTGATACGATGGCTGTACAGACGAGCGCCGTTGAGGCATTTTTATAAACAACCACGATGGCTGCCGATGATGTGGAATGCTCTGAATCCACTATCGCATCAGTATTAAACGAACAAAAACACGAAATGAATGAAAAAACAAACAACTGCATTTAAAGCTTTTGTTGATAAGAAAGATGTGTTTGCCGCACTTCCTATAGGATTAGCTCAGCGCTACGTCACATGTTCCGTTGCTCTGATTGGCTGTAGGTCTATCCAATTGCGTCCAGAGGCATTTTGGTCTGCGCCTGTTGATAAGGCCCCATGGAAATCGAAAATGAACTATGAGCTTCCAGATTAATTTGCATTTACGATTTGTCAGGCTACAAAACTGATCATGGGATGTAATAAATCAGCTGAGATCTGCCAGGAAACAATCCCTCAACACATGTTGCCTTATAAAGTTTATTGTCAGATACATTTTCTCTATTGATTTTAGCCATCGTTTAGGGGTCTTTAAATGTGACAATAACATAAATGTTTCATTGTAAAAGGACTGGAGGATTGTAAACCAGACATAGAAGTTATAGAAAGTAAAACTGCAGTAGACTTGGTTCATTATGTAAGCAAACACAGCTACCTGATGTCAGCACCGTCGTAAAGATCCCCTCCAGACATGTTTGAAGACATGAATTAATACTCTGCTTTGAATGATAATTTATGTCTGATAAGGTTTAATCACAAAAATATCAATAAACTTCCTTAAAAGCATAATCCCTCATTTAAAAAACCCATAATCAAGGAATATGCAAATGTTTTTCATTTTAAAAGTTTAACTACTGGACACAAGACTTCCCTGAAAAGTCCTTTCTCAGTGTTTGTGCACTGGAGGCTTCAAGTTTCCACATCACACTTGTGTAAGCTGCAAATTGAACTATGATTGGCTTCCAGTTGCGATGTCATAAAGTCATGCTCATACTCATAAACTCAGGTTTAAGGCGAGCACAGAGAAACGTTCCTTCTTCAGCAGATGAATGTGAAAACAGCCTTCTAGTGTCAAACTCTGCACACACATCATTCTGCACAGTGAAGCTCAGACATCCAAGCGAAGTAACAATAAGCAAAAGTGGAGGGGGACTTTAAATATTTCTCTTTTACATACTTATCTTTGGCTTTGCTAAAACCAAATACCACAGTTTTTGAAGGTGAGTCACGGTGAGACACTGAGAGCTGCGGCGTCTGCAGGTCAGCCAGACAGATGTTCGTCCGCTCAAAACAATACGGCGAGCTGCTCTCTGGTGAAACCCTGCGGAGGGCGAGCCTTGTTATTGTTTATAAATAGAGCCGAGTGGAGCACTGAGGAAAGCCAACTTTGTTTCCCCTGACAGGGAGAGGAAGCGACGGCTAATTCTGCTCCAGACATGTGTGACACCCGACCATTGTGCCTTAGAGAGAGAGGGGGCGAGGGAGAGAGAGAGAGAGAGGGACATTGTTTATGAACGTGTCTTTAGGAGGGAGGGCTGTTTGTGAGGCAGGGGTGAGGGTTGTGAGTGTGTGTGTGTGTGTGTGTGTGTGTGTGTGTGTGTGTGCGTGTGTGTGTTGAGGAAGTGAACGATGTTGACCCACTGACACTCATCTCTGTCTTGTCTCCCCATGGGAAGTGTTTGAGTGCCTCCCCCTGTCTCTCTCTGTCACACACACAGAAGCACAGAGAGAGGGAGAGACAGACTCTGTCTTGATGACACACGACAAACGTTTTATTTTGAAGATGCAAATTTTCTGCTGCTGAAATCCTGTGGGTGCTTTTTTTTCTCCTTTTGTGCTCTGAATGATTATTTAATTTTATTTCTTACACTTTTTTTTAGCAGTTCTTAAAATCTAGATTATAATTCTTGAAAACAATGCAAAGAAACGGTTTTTAGTCTTTTTCGCAGGTTAGTTGGATTTTAGGATGTATCGCAATTATTTCCTCTAATGACACAAGCTTGACTCAAAGTTTGGTTTCTGTCACACCTGAACTCTTCGGATTTTTAAAAAATGTATCTTATTCATTGTAATGCAACTCTGTCTCCTTGGAATTACTCAGTTATAATAAGTAGAAATAGTGGTGCAAAATATAATTTTTTTACTGTGAACATATTACATGCAAATATCATAGGTGAAAAAATCAAAACCTGTCCAAAACCAGTAATGTTTTATTTCGTCTCTTATACTTCATCTCTGACTTCCCCACCCTGTCTGTGGCTCTCAGCCCCAAGCCCATTGGTTCCTACTGAAGATGTAAATCTTTAAAAATGACTCACTATGACTCCGTAATTTTGGTCTTTTCATGGGATTTGTTGACAAGAATAGATTTTAAACTAGAATAATTAAAATGCTGTATATATAAACTATGCTGTTAGCATTAATGTAACTTGAATGTGAGGGCTCTGAGGCACCTGTAGCACTTCCCAGACAGCAGAGTTGATGGACATATGTTGCAGGGATCATGGCTGTGATTTTTTTTGGGGGGCTACAGGAAACTCAGATGACCTGAACACACCCCCTTCATCTGCAATTCTCTGATCTTCTAAACGGTCCACTAATCCTCAGTCTGGTACATTTGATCTCTAAATTCAACAGGTGGATGGGAGGCAGAACTTGGTATTTGACTCCCATTTGTTGCATCCACTCAACTCAAATAAAAAAGACTGAAGTACCTGCTGGTGAATATTCACGGAATGTCATAGTTTGAACTGTCTGACTTTAATCTGGAGGTAAAGTGGGAAGCGGAGCGGCTGGTTTTGTGGGGATTTGGGTGTGACTCATGTCTGGAGTCGGTGAAACTCCTGGTGGGTGGTCACTGTGAGGAGAAAGTCATAGAGAACAAAGGCATTCATTTAACTTTCATCTCAGCTTGAGGTAATTATTCGCTTTACGTTTGACCCGGTCACACTTTCAGTCTGGCCTTATGCCCCTGGCAAACTGTGAATTTTGTCCTGTTTTGACATTTTACTTGATGAAGAGTACATAGGACAGTGGCAGCTAAGATTTGAGAAAGGATAACCTGCTGGCATGCGACAGAAGACTGACTCACATTGCCCAAAATTTGATCCTTTGATATGGCTGCAGTGTGATCTCTGGGCCTGACATGAAGGTATGTTGAAATGTGAGATGAAAAACAACACTGGTTTCATGCATTTGTCAAATGTGCACTCACACACATACACACACTCCTAATGCACACAAACTTCTAATCACTCATCTTTACTCACTAATTCGATAACGACAGTCGAAACATGCTTTAACGTTTGACATTTGGCCTCAAGAAAAAAGAAAGAGAGACAAAACGAGCCTCCCTTCAGTATCTTTGCAGTGTTGGGAGAGAGCAGCCCCACCCCTCCTGCTGCAGCGAGGGGTTACTGGTCCTCCGACCCCAGTAATGATGGAGGGTCAGGAGTCAGGTTGTGTGCAGGAACCGTCTACGTCTGCAGAGCGCGTGAGGAGCGCCTGGGAACCAGAGCTCGCCGTGTGATCCCGTGAAATTGATCTCTCCAGAGGGGACCAGTGGTGTGTATTTATTTTTATGTGTGGTGGTTGTGTGTGTGCGTAGGAGGGGAGCGACCGTGACAGGAGACACACCAGCGGAAATAGTAGATCCCAGTGGTTGGCCTGTCGTGCCGTGACCAGGGTGCCCTGTCTGCCTGCCTGTCTACAGCAGGAATGACAGGAGACAGTGGAGGGAAAAGCTTCGGCTGAGTCGACTTTATGCAATAAATGAAACCCGCAAATGAGCATTTATCATAGTTAAAATAGCAAAATGCAAAATCTCAAACAGCCAACAGAGCAGAGGGGAATAGTTTGACATTGTGTGAAATATACTTATTTACCTTCTTGCAAAGAGTTAGATGAGAAGATTGATACCACTCTCATGTTTGTAAGGTAAATATGTAGCTGGAGCCAGCAGCCAGTTAGCTTAGCTTAGCATACAGACTGAAAACAGGGGGAAACAGCTAGCCTGGATCTGTCCAAAGGTAACACAAACCACCTACGAGCACCTCCAAAGCTCACTGATTAACACGTTAGATCTTGTTTGTTGAGTACAAACAAAAACCGAACTGTAAAACCTACAAATTGTGGTTTTACTGGAGGTAAGATGCTGGACTATTTCTTGGCTGGAAGCAGTCACTTACTGGCAGACTTTATTACCGTTGGAATGAGCCAGACTAGCTTTTTCCCCATTTCAAGTCTTTATGCTAAGCTAAGCTAAGCTAAGTTAACCATAGAAAGGACAAATATGAGAGTGGTATCGATCTTCTCATCTAACTCTCAAAAGAAAGCGAATAAGCGTATGGCCTGAAATGTTGAACTAATCATTTAAGTAGATTTTACTGTTACAAAACACTCATAATGATGTACTTTCGTGACGTGCTGGTCTTTTTTTACAGCATGTTATTTCGTTTTCAGCTGTTTTTAAGGTCGAGAATTACCTTTCAATCTCAAATTTTAAGCCAACATGGACGAAAACTATTTTAAGTACTCTAAATTCAAAATTTAAAGATCTACAATTCCATCACAACTGAGACAACAGCTTAACCTGCTAAGGAAGATCGTGCTCCAGAACAGCTACTAATGAACCTTGTGAGATTGTTTTGTCAAGTGTTATTTCTAGCTGAGTACTTCCTCTTCCACTGTCCTGATGTACATGCATGCATAAATGTAATAATGCACAGTCTTCCTCGTGCTTCAGCAGTATAAATGCATTGTCTAATCCCATTAAAGTATGTTTTAAATTAGTTTAGATTAGGAAGAGTGTACGTTAAAGAGAGCAAGAGACACATGAGAAGAGATTGTTTTTATGTGTGTGTGTGTGTGTGTGTGTGTGTGTGTGTGTGTGCGTGCATGTGTTGTGGTGTGTGTGTGTCAGTATCTGTGAGACAGACCCCTCCAGTGAAGGCCTGGCTGCCCTTTCATCTTCAGCATCTGCTATTCTTCTTAGAGCGCTCGGGCTAAACCTCCACTGTCTGTCTGCTCTGCCTATTTAGATGCGACCACTTCAGTCATATCTGCAGGCTCGTTATGGCAGCTACAAAACCAATCCCTCCTTGTGCTTATTCAATCACAGAGGGATCTTGTGAGCTTTTTTGTTTTTTTCTTTTGTCTGTCTGCTCCCTCTCAGAGGCTTTGCGCAGACATTTTGAAACAATCAGATCTATTAGTTGGGACTTGTGATGTCTGATCCCTCCGCTGCACATGGGGCCGGCATGGAAATGCGGCACACCCCATTCAGAAATTCCTTGAGGTTTTTTGAGGGAGAATTTGTCCAGTCAGAATTTACCATACCTTTGAAGCAATGCCATGAATGTCTTTAAGAATTGATATCAACTGTATTGTGATGTGAGCGTGGTGATGGTAACGGAAGGTGTCACATCAAACAGACCAACTGGGAGAGATTTGCACATTGCCTTTACAAAGAAACAATGCAATGGAGGAGAAATGAAGCAAAATACAACAATGTGTTTTTCCTTATGCACAATATTATGTGATACAATATACTGCAAATCACCTACCATCCCGTACAATATCTTGTAAAAGGACTGAGCAGTAATTCAATATTATTGTTTATCAACCATCAGTAGATTCTGTTGTTAATGTTGATTTCAACTGTATTATCTGGCCAAAGAATACAATATAAGATTTAGTATAGCTTTTTGTCTCATTTGAACATTTTACCTAATGAAGCACTGCCTGATCTTATCACAAGCTACATTCTGTATGAAGACAAATACGGTGAACTGTTGAACCAAATAATCATTTTCTCTTTTCAGGTTGTTCAATTGATTGAATGTAAGCGGCGTCTTTAGTCTGTGACAAAATAAAAGGCAAAAATTGTCTTTAGCAGATTAGACAAAACAACAATAAGTTTGTAAGGATGACATAAACTTTAATTGTAGTTTTTTAGTTTGATGGTTCTTCTACCAGTTTTTTAATCACTTGCGGAATAAGTTTTTATCTATATTTTCGGTGCATTTATTTCTTTAGTTTAGTAAGCATTGGTTACGATGGGAGTACAGTCATTTCCATGATTTTACAAATAAACAAATTAACTTTGATATCAATATAATGTGATGTTTCTGTCATAAAAGATAATCTCTCAACCTCCAATTAATGAAAAGGCTTGCTTCATGAAATTAAATGACAAAACACAACATAATGTAAAACAGTTGACGATATAATAAAATGTGACATACAACGCAGCGTTTAGTTTGCAGACGACATGCTGGTGCTTTGTGCTCACACAAGTCAAATCCAGGTTTGTGGGAAGTCACGCTCGCCAGGCTGAGAGAGTATGACTTACGTGTTGTCATTACATCACTCAGAGGCCGCACTGAAAACATTAATTAGACAGACTTCCCCGGCTTGTTTGCTTTTGGACTTGTGAGTGACGTGTGTATGTATTTGTCTGTATGCATGCATGTGTGTATTTGTGTGTGTGTGCGCGCACACATGCATGCTCTTCTGTGCATTGTGAGTGGTTGCTATGATTTGAGTTTGGGTTCGCTCACCGAGCTTTGGCTTTGCTGTGTGTGTGTGTGTGTGTGTGTGTGTGTGTGTGTGTTTTGTCACAGAGTGGTTACCACAGCGCTGATTGCTGTTTATTTGGTCTGTGGGTTGACACAGAGCCTAGCAGTCAGGAGCGCTACTGACAGCTCTGTTTTTATTGGGTCCCTGTGGCCATACCAACACTAACACTGGGGTCGCGCTCTTCCCTCTGTCCCCCCGCACCCTGAGACTTCCTGCCTGTGTTTCGGAATAACATACAGTGAATCGTTATGATTACAACACAATATTTTCAAAATTGTAGAGGAAAATAGTTTGTATATAGAAGAATGGAAAACTTTTTAAAGGAATAGTTTGACATTTTGGCAAATACGCTTATTCGCTTTCTTGCAGACAGTGTGAAGATCGAAACCACTCTCGTGTCTGTACACTGTGTATCAAGCTACAGGCAGCAGCTGGTTAGCTTAGCTTAGCTTAGCATGAAGACTGGAAACAGGGGGCAACAGCTAGCCTGGTTCTGTATCAAGGTTATAAAACCTGCCTACAATAATTAACACATTATACCTGGCTGTAGCTTCAATACCATGTGAGAGTGGTGAATTGAACTTCTTGTCTAACTCTCAGCAATAAAGCAAATGAGCACGTTTCCCAAAATGCCGAACTATTCCTTAAAGAGGATTTCAAACAACAGGTATCATGCTTTTCCCTTAAAACATAATGCTGAGGGGAAAAATCTATTTTATTTTGCAACCTGTCTCTTGTTTTCAGTTTCGGGCATCATTCCAATTGGCTATAAATACATTTTCCTCATTAACTTAATTCCCGAGGTCTGATATTATTTGGAACATTTGAAGAGAGGAAACAAAGGAGAAAGTTTAAAGGATTAAACTCAGACAGTTTCTTTTAAACATGTGTTAGATTTGGATTGATTCAGCTTTGACCTTCTTTTTGTACCATGTGATGGGCAGTGATTGACTAATTGATTGATTGACTGAAACCTTTTTTTATACCCGGGAAAGTAACTGGGAGCAGGCTCTCTTTTGCATACAAATGATAAGTGTAACAAGTTGCAGTTACATGATACGACACAATATTGCCGTTTTAAATTTAAAAAGATGATTAAAAAAACACCAAAACACAACAGCTCTAAGATGACTAATAAATAATAACATACACAATCAAGATATTGATTAAAACAGTCACATTAAAAAATACGTGAAGTTGGCTAAGATTTGTTTTGTTCACAACCTGTGTGACTGTCTGACCACTTGTGTTGCTGCCCAACATGGACTGTTATCACAACCAATAGGAATGATGGCAGATACTGTACAAACACAAGAAGGCATCACTTTTCCTTTAACCTTTTAGTTTTTTCACAGTCTGCAGGGTTTGAATTGAGCAAATCAGTTCCTGGATTTTCTGGCTGAAGCTTCTGTTCGCTGCGAACCATCCATTTTGCAGGGGCTGAAACATGACAAGTCATGAACTTGTCACGTTTCAGCCCCTGCACACACACAGATGTAAGACAAACACACACACACACACACACACACACACTTACGCATGCTGACATGCTGAAGATGCTATATGGTACATGAACACTTAGTCAACCATGTAATGTGACCCTGTCTCAGCCAACATACACTCACACACACACACACGCACTGGTAAAGAGGTCACCGCTTTACCATCTGGTGGTCAGACCCCCACCACACACACATACACACATACACACACACACACACACACACACACACACACACAG
>LKNJ01000815.1:0-37991 GCA_002120245.1 Maccullochella peelii
AGCCAGCATTCACACCGCAGTTTCTTCAGAAATTGCCTTTTCTAGTTTTATTCAGTTGTCCTTTTTTTTTCTGTGCTCAAACACACAACTCATTGCCTTGCAGGATGATTAGCGGCTCTGGCTGTGTGCTGGTGGTGTTGACTGCCGGAGATGTCACTAGATACTCGGACTCAGCCGTCAGCAGTGCTGCTCTAAATATGACTGACAGCTCATATTGCTGAAGCAGCATGTGCTGAATCTCTTCTTAGACAAACCTGCCAATTATCGCCCATAAACTTGACTCTGTGATTATAGTATGACATAATGACACAAGTATTAGCGCTATTAGGTGTCAGAATGTAGCCTTAACCATGTGGGCATTTTAAGGTGGAACTATAATAAAATTTTTCCGTGTGTCATATGAAACCAAACCAAAATATTGGTCTCAAGATGACATCTGGGAATGGTGCACCCTAAATTAAACACCTCATTAATAAAGGACAAAGTGGAGACTTTATGTTTTACACAAAATCCGCTAAATCATTTGCAGGGAGCACAAATCTGTTTTTTTACTTTATGTGTTATATTAATGGTGGGTTCAGACCACGTTTTTGGATAGTGTTTCTAATGAAGACTTCTGTTTTCTGCATTTCCATATTTGTATATGAAAATGCCATATTATCTTTTTCAGCCATGCCAGAAGTGGCTGTTGGGATGGTAATGCCGGTCGCTCAGTACACCACATCCATGTTCCCTTCAGGAGGAATTGTAGTAACTTTGCTGATTCCTGTCTTATTAATCTTGTGCCATTATCAGGTCAAAATTTGAATTTGTCCAGTACTTCCGCTTATGACCGAATACCTGCAAAATGAATGCCATTCCCATCAGCCTCAGCTGTGCTGATTAGCAAAACACTAACCTAAGTTGGTGAACATGGTAAACATTTTACCTGCTAAACATCAGCATGTTGCATTATCATTGTGAGCAAGTTAACATGCTAATGTTAGCATTCAGCACAGCCTCACAGAGTCCCTAGCATGACTGTATCATTTGTCCTGTGTCTTTTAAATACACAACCTTGTTTGTTTTTATGTTGCATCATTTTCCAATTTGTCTAATTGTCTTTTTGCTATTTTCTCTCTTTCTATGTCTTCTTATATTTTTTTCCATTCTTCCATATTTAAAATATACTCTTTACTACATTTTAAAGAAACTGTTTAAAACGAAGGAAAGATGTATGATCTTACAGTAAATTGTATGTGCTGTTATTTCCTGAAACCATCCTGTTTTTTTGTAGTTTGTATCATGTCCTGTAGTGTAATGTGTAAGGTAAAGTTAAATCCCCATTTTGTCAACATGTTTTATTCAGCCTATTTTGACTATATTCTCATACCTTTGCTCACCATACATTCACTTACACACGAGTCACTCAGTCAGGTCATTAGTTTTCAGAGACCATTAAAAAAAGATACTCACATATAGAGATTCAGTATTTTCTTCAATTTATTTTCAGTTCCTCAAGCGTAGATTATGTCAATAACGGTGACAACCACAGATCATCACTGCTGTGAATGTTGCTACTAATCAAAACGATTAATACAGCGAGTTCAAGTGACCCCGCTCATTCAATGTCATTGGCCTCTGTTCAGCACGACCTGTGAGACTCCCACCCTGTCATCGTTACATTTCAGAAAACTTTGATAATTTCAAGGATCAAACAGATTCTGTGGACAGATATCACTTCATAGTTTCATGGGCAGCATCGTAAAACGGTTTATTTTAATCCCCTTTTTGTCAAAATAAAATTAAAATTAAAAAAAATTATATTTACAGGAAAAAGTAAACACTCATCACTCGTAAGACACTACTTTTGTCAGAACATTATAAATAAAAAGTGAAAAAGGGGAAAGAAATATGAATCCTAACAGTGTGGATGTGCCCAAAACAACTCTCACACACAAGTAGTTCAAAAGATATATAGATGTATATATGTATGTATCCATATATATTCTGTATATATGCTTCTCTACAAAAAAGCAAGTTTACTCTTTCTATGAGTAAATACATTCTACTCTACAATCACTATAACAACAGTGTACATTCCCAACCAAAATGCTTTGATCATTTATCAGGAGGATATTGGACTTAAACAGTCAGTGGACCAGTGACCAGGAAGTATGCAACAACATGCTCAATGTGACTGCAATATCGTGTGTATGTGTGTGCGCGTGCATATGCGTGTGAAATAGCTTCCCATCCCCCTCCGGTTTATGTGCTTGCCAGACGAACACACAAACACACACATTTCCTCCACGACACACATGCACACACACCCGGAGAAAATGATCTGTTCAGCAGTTAGTCTGGTTAACTTTGTCTCGGCAGTCGAAACGTGATCCCGGATCTATTTCTGCTGCTCTGCGGATGGATTTTCCCGGCTCTTTCTGCAGCTCTTCTCCTTCTGCTTCCAGACAAATTTAGCACGACTCCCAGACTTAGTCCCCAACTTTCTGTGCTAATGCAAGAATGAGCAAGACACAGTTTTCCTTCAGAGGCTGGATTTACAATCAGGAGAGTTTTTAACCTCACATTTCATAACTGTCTAGACGGTGAATATTAGATCGCATACCGCATTCTCACTTCTGAGACTGCTGGGATGGTCGGATTTGTGCAACAAAGGCTTCAGAGTCTTTGGTGCCTGGATAAATCCCATTCCGCAGAACAAACTAGAACCCGTTTCCCAAAGGCATCTCTGCATCATTCGCTTTCCCTTTTGACCTTTGACCTGGCAGGGGGATGAAGAGGTGCCTGAGGGAAACCGGGCTCAAACGGTCTCAAATAGAAAGTCCAAAAACCTGACGTTGCTTGGCAACAAAAGCACTCAGAACACTTCAACTGCTGAGCATATTGCAGCGTCTAAAAACGCCACAGCTCCTGCATTTGGTGCCACAAAAGTTTTGATGACAGCACTCCTCCCTCTTTTCACCTGACAGCAAAGCTTGAGTTGATCACAGATAACTGCTGTTTGTCCAGAAAGCAAACTCAAGAGTAAAATCCATTATGTACAGTGCTACAGAAAGCTTGAAGCACCAAGATAACAAATGGCGGAGATGGGGATGTGTTTTATCAGCTATACATGGCTCAAATCCTAAAGTACAAACAAGGCCTAACCACTTGTGTGACTCTCACTACATACAGTACAATCTTATGTGTATTAGCCTATACAAACACGGAGCAAAGAATGTCATGCTGTCTCAATGTGCTCCGCTGTTATTGTCGGTGATGCTGAAATATTTACATATATGATTAGATGTGTGCTTGTGTGTTTATCTGTTTGCATACGTGTGTGTGTGTGTCAGGTGGCCCTGAGAACAATGTGTGGGTGTATTGCTCGTGTGTGTTTTGTGCTTCTTAGATTTACAGGTGTAGTTGCTGAACGCGCATCGAGAGGCAGCGTTTGTGCAGGGAGGTGGGTGTGTGTGTGTGTTTACAATGGCTGCCACTGTTTTCCTGTTTCATAGTGATCTCTTGGAGACATTTCTGGGGAACACAGCAGCAGGAAGGACATCCATCAGAAAACTCAACGGGACCCGAGTCCAGCACAAACAACCATTACTCTCTAGAAAAGTTGTCTACATGGACATTGCTGTCCAAGCCTTCAAACACGACCACTGTTTCTTCAGGAAAAAAAAAACACGTCACAGTAATGTTTTCTATTCTGAGACATTTCATAGAGGAGTACAGCTGGTTCCTGATGGTGCAACAGTATGGGATACACAGCTGGAAGAGGCCGAGCCTGCTCCTCAGCCTCCCTTTTATTTCTCCACGTACTGAATAAAGCTTTTTTTTTATATGGATTGTGAAAGGAGCAGCATTAGTTTCATTTCCCTCTTTGTTTCTTATGCTTTCTCTAAATCATCACCAAATATATACTTTTAAAGAACAAGAAAATGGGATCAATTTTTCTTTTCCCTGCGATAATCCCTATTAGACCACAAACGACTTGGATACTCAGAGTATACTTTTTTAAAAATCAAACCTCAGGCTGATTCCTCTTTTGCATCTAATCTTGTTGTTACATTTATAGGAAAGGTGGTAAACATTTCACTGTAACAACCCTAACAAGAAACACACACAAGGGACCTCTGCCTGACCAGGAGACTACAACTCCCCAGACTGTACAGTCCCACCTGACCGCCTGTGCCCGTTTTAGACCGACCGTGTTACCCTGAGCTTCCTCTGAACGCTGTCGTCCAGCCAACAGACCAAGAGGACAGGGTCAGTAGTCAGGGTGACTCCTCCTGCGTGTCTCTTCAGTCTGAGGAGAAATGAAAAGGTTGCTCACTGAGGTGTGACTGTCTGCCTTATTAATGTGGGCCATCTGGACTGAGAGGACAGGGGCAGAGAGATGGAGAGAGGGCAGAGGGGAAATTAGGAGAAATTCTTAGCTGATAGAGAAGGTCTGTTTCTACACAGTCAAGCTCCAGTTTATTCACCTCCACATGAATTCCACACGAGGATGAAAAGTCAGGGCAAAGCAGTGCCCAGACTTTTTAGAGATGAGACGATGAGAAGTGCTCTGAGATTTGATGGAAAAGCACAGTTAAAAGATTAGAATAGCTATGCTGCAACAAGACACGCACTTTTTAAGAAGCAGGATCTAGTTTCCACAAGACATCTTAGTACGTTAATGCTGCTGCACGTCAGAGAAGTAAAATGATCCTGGCACTAATTTACTCTAGTCTCTACTGTAAATCCCAGCCAGATATGGTTCTCAAATGTAAACAAAGATTAGGAGATGAAATATCTGTAAAGTTTTAATTTCCAGGACACTGAAGTGGCAGTCTGAGTGTCATGGCAGGTTTTGAAAGACCAGTAAAATTTCAAAAATATGAAGATTTTATGACAGACGAATTCCCCCCTGGGTAGTGCAGAGGATACCATATGTACATGGAAGTGGACTCCTGCTATGACCAGACATACAGCACACTGTATGGTGTCCAGTTGTTGAAGTTGAGTAACACAGCTGTTCAAACTAAATTATGACCAAAAGCTTGTTAGCCTGACAAGAAGTACATGCTTCAGTTTGCCTCCAATCTCACAATCACAGCTTGGTGGCGTCATTTTATTCCATCTTCAGTAAAATGGCCAAACTCTCTTCACTGTCGGCTCAGTGGTGTCACAAAATCCAACTCTAATTTGACTTATTGTCTTGAAAAATGGGCTCTGGGGCCTTCTATTGTCTCTTTCTCAGATGCCATTTTTGTTTTATCAAAGCCGGCACAAACAAAGGAGATCAAACTGGTGCCCAGATGAAGGCGAGCGTGATGAGAATCAAAGCCTTTTGATGTTCATTCTGTTTGATTTTGCCTCTGCTGACTTACATCTCATCTCTATTAAAGGCTAAAAAAAGAAACAAAATAACTGATGAAGAGCTTTCAGAAGCATGTAAGCACCACAGAAATATGCAGAGGTCCCACACAATGCTGAGTGTGATCAGTGTGTACTGTATTGTGACACCTGTCCGGTTCCAACAATACCCCTAAATTAGACCCAACATACTACGTGAATAAAGCACTTTAGAGTTTAATGGAATATCTCTGCTCTCAGTCTAATTACTGTGTACATTTAATATCTGCTATAGCGGGGTTAAACCCACAACACTATCACTACACAGTCAACTATTAATAAGCAATATACATGTATATGAGACTAAAAATGATCACCAACAAAACTCATTCCCTCCTCCACTAATCTCTCCTGAGCAGCTCAGCAACAGGCGAACTGTACACCTTAGGACCAGCACTGTGGGCCAACACCGAGGCCAGTGCAGACGTGCCTTAAAATGCAGAAATGCTAATTGCATGAAGAGGCTTAAAATCTTCAAAAAAAAAACACCCAACTTCTGTCTCAAAATACAAAGTCAATTTCTGATCCCAAAAGCTATCATTTTGCTTCCTCAAATGTGTGTCTTGGTGGAAATGTTGAGAATCACTGTCCCATTAAGAGCACATTAAGGCTTACAGAGAGATTTTGCAGTGAGTTTGCTTGACTGACAAGTTTCAACTCATCACAGGCAGCCACAGTACTGGTGCAATACCAGTGCTGTCTCTAAATTTCAGGGATTGCTGTGGTCGATACTGATCTGGTACATTGGATTGGTGCATCCCTAGCTGAAAGTTCCTGACTCTACCTCGGCTTCACCAATGTTTCCTTGCCTTTGCTCAATGACGGGCTAAAGCTGCCAATGGTGAAACCCCAATCCAAGCTTCAAAACTACAGGTGACACCGCAAACCACTGAAATGCACCTATTATCCTAAAATGAACCTTAAAATCCTGCTGTGTATACACAGGAGAGATCAGAAAATGCTCATGCTGATGCACAGGCAGGAACATTTAAATCCATTTCAAGGGCCCACCTTTGAAGATTTTCACTGGGCTATACCTTTAATTAGTTAGCCGGTAGTTTGTGCTGTGTCTTTCCCGTTGTGTAGCCTAACGAGGCCCAATGACAAAGCTGTTTGTGCCACCAGCAGCATCGCGTCCATACAGTAGAGAACTGCCACAGGAGGGTGGTGGGAAGGGTGTGTGTGTGAATGTGTGTGTTTGCCAAAAGAAGGAGTAGTAACGGCTGTGAGTCAGCTGTGCTTTTGGTCCCTAAGGCGAGTGGGACAGAGCTGATGATTGTTGAGTGTTGATGGGTGCTTCCGTTAACGTGTAGATGGTAGAGGGAGGAGCGCGTACATCAGAGTATACACATACTATGAACATACAGTACTATATTTGTAACAACAGTATTCCCTGCCAGCAGTGAGACTATAGAAAATGTGCTTTCTGACAGGAAATGTGTGTGTGTGTGTGTGTGTGTGTGTGTGTGTGTGTGTGTGTGTGTGTGTGTGTGTGATTAGGTTATGAGTTGTGTTCAGTAGTGGGCACCTCTGGTCCGGGCCACATAAACAAACCTCGGGCAGCAGAGAGCGCGCTCAGAAAGGCTCAGAAAGACATCAAAGATAGAGGAAAAGTTTGAAGGAAGGAAAGAAGGAAGCATTATTATTCTAACAGCACAGGTTAATAGGAATACCAAAGATAATATTGCATCTCCTAGAACTAGCTTCAATTGCTCAGTGTATATAAAATTGGAAGAAAGCTATACTGTGATATTACAGTTACATTTCACTTTATAATTCTAAAATAATTTATACCAACAATAGTTATATTTTATAGAATATTTACATAAATACATCATCATATAGTAATATTATTGTCAACACATCGTTATAGAAACATACACCATACATATATGTGTATATAGTCATGTTATAGCCACACGTACACACACATACAATGAATATACAATCAGAATGAGCTATTGCAATGCTGTGTTGGGTAAAACTCCATCGGACATTCACATCTTCTCAAGTAAGTAAGCTTGGAGAGAGGAGTTCAGGTGTATTGCTATAAGAAAGACCAAAGTTCAGCCCAGCCTCGCGCAGTCGCAGCTGAACGTTTCTCGTAAAACCCGAGTATTGCTTTGTGTAAAGTGACTCTCCTCTGAAGTGATAATCTGGGCGGAGAGTGTAGTGAAAACAGAGAGAGGAGCTTTGAGCCTCTGGGTCAGTAGGTCAGATCTGCGGCTGCTGGTTTTTTTCCCCAGCGGACTGATCAGTTTTGGATCTGTGAGTCTGTCACCTGGATAGAAAGGCAGCCCGCTTAGACGGACAGAAAAACAGGTGTCCTGCGTATACAGACAGGTAAGTGTGAAGAGCCTATCCGACAACCTGCTGCCTCTAGAAGTCAGAGAAGAGATCCTGGGGACCGAGATGAATGATAAAAGGAGCGATGGTCCGCGGCTGGTAGAAGGGATTGTCAATGAAAAGACCACCTGCAGTGAGATGAAGAGCAGAGACAAAGAGAGCAGGAGTAATTACTATATGAATATATCTAGAAATCTATAAACACAATGTGAGGCTTCTATACATTAAACCTTCTGCAGTTCTTTGACAGCAATATGGGTTTTATAAAGATTTAATGCCTATGAAAGATACAGAGGCAATTCTGCAGGGTCAAACAAATCCAATAATGTTTTTTTTAGGACAAGGTTCCTTCCACTTGAAGGATGAAAAAATCCTCTTGAGTGGAAAAAGGAGTATAACCTGGCTGGGTGGCATTAATAACATCTACATTACATGAACAAGTATCCATAAAATATTCGCTTTATTACCGAGAGTTAAATGAGAACATAATATTATCATCCTGATTCTTTGGTATATTCTGTTCACATCTATTGACATCTATTGCACGCCTGTCCGTGCTGGATAAGGGATCCCCCTTCTATGTTGCTCTTCCTGAGCTTTCTGCCATTTGTTTAAGGGGTTTGAGCATAAAATGGAGCATGAGATTGACAGGCGGATTGGTGCGGCGTCAGCAGTAATGCGGGTGTTGTACCAGACCGTTGTGGTGAAAAGGGAGCTGAGCCGGAATGCAAAGATTTACCAGTCGATCTACGTTCCAACCCTCACCTATGGTCACGAGCTTTGGGTAGCGACCGTGAGAATGAGATCATGAATGCAAGCGGCCGAAATGAGTTTCCTCCATAGGGTGGCTGGGCTCACTCTTAGAGACAGGGTAAGGAACTCACACATCTGGAGGGAGCTCGGAGTAGGGCCCCTGCTCATTCGTGTCAAAAGGAACCCGTTGAGGTGGTTCAGGCATCAGACCCCGGAATAGGCCCAGAGCACACTGGATAGATTATGTATCTCATCTGGCATGGGAACCTCCAGGAGGAGCTGGAAAACGTTGCTGGGGAGAGGGACGTCTGGACTACCTTGCTTAGCCTGCTGCCACCACAACCCAGCCCCAGATAAATGGCAGAAAATGGATGGATAAATAAAATAGACTTGACAAGATTGATACCAGTTTCATATTTGCCATTAAATATGAAGATGGAGCCATGCGACGGTTAGCTTAGCTTAACATAAAGACCGAAAGCAGGAGGAAAAAGCCTGGCTCTGTCTAAGGGTAAAAAAAATCAACCGCCTATCAGCACCTTTCTGCTCTGTCCACAAGATATAAAGTGGACAGAACCAGGCTAGCTGTTTCCCCCATTTCCAGTTGTTATGCCAAGCTACGCTAACCAGCTGCTGGCTGTAACTTCATATTTAGCGTACAAACATGTGAGTGGTATCAGTCTTCTCATCCAACTCTCAGCAAGAAAGCAAAGAAGGGTATTTCCCAAAATGTTGAATTATTCCTGTAATATTTTACAGCTATTCCAGTCATGAACATAAGGTAGGAGCTGAATGAAAAGCCTAACTACAAATATTAAATCAAAGATTTGTGCAGTGGTGGTAGGCTGCTAGCAACAAACATGTTAAGACTGAAAATGAGATCAGACACAGATGGAAGTATGTACTCTCTCTGGGGCTTCAGCTTTTTGGGCACTAAAAAATAATTCAGCCTTGAACAGAACAAAAACAGAAAATATACACAGCTGGAAATTCATCTTCGATCACGTGAGATTGAAGTAAAGCTTTGGTGATGTCAAACAAATATCATTTGAAAGGTTTTACAACAACTCAATGGAGCTCAACCAACCATTGGACAAGATATTGGGTCCTCTCATCCAATGGCTGCGCCATGGAGACATCGTCAGGGGGTTATCACTCGCTGGTTGGATGACCGAGACGTGGTGAAGGGCCAGCATAACTCTGTCTTGACCTTTGACTAGCATGTCGATGGAATAAACTGGAGTATCTCCTTTAGTACCCCTGTTAGCCGGGTTCCTCTTACTATTTTGTTTTTCTTTGCTTTTACCTGTGATATTAGGTCATTCTTAAAATCCTTATTTAAAACAGAGACCAGAGTCTAGAGGGATCGTTTTGAGCCCAAGTTTCAGTGGCTCAGTTTAATGTTGATTCTTATTTGAAGGCTGAGCAAAAACGTGCAAAAACAACAAATACAGCAATGATACTGAAATAATGAAACAATAACAACAACAACAACATCAAACACACTGAGCGTGAGGTCTGAATTCATGCGGGTCCCTTATTGCTGCCTTTGATTGACGATTTTGTGCACCACAGTTTATGTTTGTGGTCGACATGTTAATCTATGACATTTACGTCTGTCAAGCCAAATTAACATGTTTTGTCTTTATGCCAATTGAATTCCGCTACAACTATGTACTATATATATAAAAGCCCTCCATATGTACTGTAGGTGATACCTCTGATAGCTGTGGGAAACCCGCCAAATATTAATCCACGTCAGGTAATGAGATCGTGTAGCTGAATGCAAGATGCAGGATCTGACAAGAAATTCATCCTTTGTCTTCTCCCCGAATATCTATAAGCTGTGGGTCAAAAGGATGTAATGAGACGCCCCAAGGAATGTGGAAAGATTGAAATTCAATCTGTGTGCATGTATGAGGGTGGAATATTAAGCTAAATGTAAGTTTAGGTCACAGTATCATATGCAGGTTGACATAAGTGCTGTAAAAAGTCGAAATCCAAAACAAACCAAATAAAACAAAAAGGTGCTACTGCATTGAGTTTCCAGCTGAAAGCCTTTAAATCAGATATACACCAGGCAGTGTTCAGCTTTTATAGGAGATAAACTTTATTCATTTTTCAGCATTATTATTTACTTATTCCTATACATCCTTCACACAGCTCACATTATTATTTTCTTTTTACAGAGAATGTGTGTGTTGTGTGTATCATATTGCAAAGGCTATCCTCTTCCTACAAAGAATAAACACAATAACAAAAGGCTGATATAGACTCAAAGAATGAGGTCACAATTCACAGTACAAATCCTTCAAGTTTTTGTTCATCTCTTAAGAACTTAAACCTGCAGAATCTTTTCATATTCAGAAACGTTGATTTTTTTTTTGTGTGTGGAAACAGTAACAAAACAAAACAAAAAGAAAAAGAAAAAAAACGCTTTTACAAATCTTCAGCTCAAGTCCTTAATCCTTTCCCCATCACTGATATTGTAGAAAAACAAAACAGGCTGAGTTTCCCCTTCTAGAAAAAGTGAATTGTATGTTTTGGAAAAAGCGTTTGGTATGTATGAAAAAGCGTTTGGTGCGTATGTCTCCTGTGCTAAAAGAAGTGGTAGTGGGAGACGGGGTAGGCGGGCACTTTCATGACAGGCAACAGAAGCATTCTCTTGGGCAAACCTAGAGGGGAGACATGAGAAGAGCACAGCTGTGCATGAGTCCAACAAATAACCACGTTTTTCTGTTCTCACTACACTACGCTACATCTAGGTCCAACAAACACCCCTCGCACTACACAAACAGGGCTCCCATAGGGGGGTGTGTAAGTGTGTGAGAACAGGCAGGAATGTGTGTACACGAGGTGACACCCTTCATCAGTGGTTAGAGGAACCGAGAAGGAGCGAGAGTCAGGGTTAAAGACAAGAAAACAAATGGCCAAAGTTAAAGATTAATTTTGGTTTCCATTGGTTATGAAAACATTGTACTCATCAAGTTAATTGCTGAGATCTGGGAACAGTTACATCGCTACAACAACGTCTGAAGGGGCAAGAAACATGAGCAGATCAGACGGGTTGAACACAAGCCAACAGTTCAGCCAGATTATGTACCATGAAGGAAGTAACACGGAAAGTGAGCACACATAATCTTGTGTTTCAAATGAATTTGGCCAATCTGGGGTTTTGTTCTTTGAAATGATGTCACCACATTGCCAGATCTCAGCAATTAACCCGGTGAGTACAATTATTATTACAGATAGGAATGATGGCCCAAACTACAAATTTAGGACTCAAGTTGTGATAAAGTGGAATAATCCTTTAAAGGAGACGGTTGAGCAGGAGAAGTTGTTGTTTGTACTGTCCTGTAATGTATAGGCAATGTGTCCTGCTCTAGAAGAGCTTTTGGAATAATGTCTATGTTCTACGATCTAATGTTCTGTGTTTTACAGTATGTCCTGTGTTCTATGATCTAATGTTCTGTGTTCTGTGATATGATGTTCTGTGTTCTATGATGTAATATTCGGTGCACCACAGAATGTTCTAATGAGCCCAGCAGCACTCTAGAATGCGTTTGCCAACAAGAAAGCCCAAAGCAGTAATGGGTGCCAGAGTGCAGTGAAAAAGCAGCAAACAGGATGAAAGCTTTGCGACCAAAAGATAAAGGAGTAATTCCCATTGTTTTCATGTGCCTTTTTTCTCCCTTCTGATTGAAACGTAAGCCCCAATAAGGCCAAATCTAAAATTGTTTTTTACCAACTTTACACTTACACTTTTTCCATTTCATTCTGGCAAGTAAAAGTCAGTAAAAGTGGATTTAATATTTACAATGTCAGTGTAAAAAGCACACGGACCTCCTTCCTCACTCACTTCCCCACAATCTCTCATTTGTATCCTTCTCTTCATCTGCAGCTCTGCATCATACGTCAACTGGGTGTAACCTTAACTCACCTTAACAGCAGGTGTATCTAATATTTTGTACATATTTGTGTTTTGCGTCAAATTTTCCACTGGTCACATGTTGGGAACCACTGAGCGAGAAGCCAAGCTTAACAGAGACAACAACCACCGCAGCAAGGTCCCAACATACATGCTCTGTGTTGACGCAAACTGCGAGGATGAATCATTTCATTCCAGAAACTAATTCGGTGTCTATCTTTTCTTTTCCAAATAACTTGAATTGAACCTGACTTCCTACCTGCTTGTGGGAGGTTACAGCTCAGGTTAAAGCTCAGGGTCAGCTGAACTCACAATGATCACCCACCAGGATGCGTGACATGTACTGATGACTAACGGGGCAGAGACGCACACAGTCTGCAATGATTTATGCTTCATCACCCCCACAGAAGATACATCTACTTACCCAGTCTTTACACTGGCCAGGCATAAAGCTGCCTACTGAATGCCTTCACAAATATTTCATGTCATGGCCATCAGTAAACTTTAAAATAAGAAGTATAACATAATATAAATAATTCAGTCACTGAAATTTGCTAGTTAGATGTAAACAGAAATTAAGTATATAGTAAGAGTATTTCAGTAAGCGCCTCAGTCACAATAACATGTGAAAAGCGTGTGGATGCCAGGGACTGAAACGAAACACCCCAAACAAACACAGAGTTCCAGCTCCACCATAAACAGAAAAACTAAGGCGCACTTCATATTCAGGGCTGTTGGGATCTCAGGGGGGTAGTGAACGTCTGCCTGGGGCCCCAGACCAGTTTCTCCTAGGACATAAGATCCATTCAAACTCCAAGCTGTAGCATGGACAGAGAGGCCGCCCAATTCTACATGCGTGCACACACTACACAAGGCTGAGTCTGTTGAGGTAAATACGACTGTGTGTGACAGAGGGACGTATGGATACCTGTGCTGTTAAAGGTCAAGGACTAGTATAGATTCAGCCTATAAATATCTATAATTCCTGTGTGTGTGTGAGTGTGAGTGTGAGAGAGAGAGAGAGAGAGAGAGAGAGAGAGAGAGAGAGAGAGAGAGAGAGCCCAGTGACCACTTTCAGCAGTGAGGACATGGAAACCCCTTAGCAGCAGTAACATGACAGGAGCAGCACTGCAGTGGGAAAGCTGCCCTGCCACCCTGTCTTAGGGTAAAGTGAGGAACTCACACTATGCGTTCTGCTAATCTGAACAAAAATGAAGATGACGGCAGCAAAGGCAGTGTGTTGGGGTTAATATAAGTCCAGGGAAGCTTGTATAGTTAGTTGGAGATGGCAGGTGTGTGTGTGTGTGTGTGTGTGTGTGTGTGTGTGTGTGTGATGCGTCATGATTATGATCGGTTTCTGGGAGTTTTGAGATCAAAGCTCTTTATTGACAAAGTAGTGGTCCAACCATAAGAGATGCGGGAGCGAGTGGCAACAAGCAGATTAAAAAACAAGTGGTGAGCGGACAGTTTGCCAAAGTACAGGCAGATTTGCTTGAAGCACACAACGAAGAGGTTTAAGCTTTGTTTAATTATCACTTAAATTCAGCGCCAAACCCTAAAACTTGGATTAGAATGGGATCAAGTTTTAAAGTAATTTTGAGAAAAGGGGAGAACTGGAAGCAAAAGGAAGTAGAGAAGAAGGGTTGGAGGTGTAACATAAACCTACTGAAGAATGATTAATTTACCCACTGATGGTTAGCAGTCATGGTATGTTGGGTTAGGGGGAAACTGTAAGGTTAAGAGAGGGGAGAAGGTGGAAAAAGGGAAGAACAAACACGAAGCACGTACCATATGCAGGAGCAGCTGCTGCAGCAGGGCTGTAGCCATACGGTGTCCCAAAGCCTGTCGGGGAGGAGGTTACAGGGTCAAATTCAATTGTGCACTCCAGGCTGCATTTTTCAACATATTCAGTATGTTTAGATAAGTGTTTTGGCCTCAAGCAGACAGCTGACTGCAATTCTGATCAAAAATCTAAATGAAGAGCCAAAAAAAAACCCAGATTATCTGTGGGCCTTTTTTCCTGCATGGCTCTCTGTTAACTCTGTTTATTATTGAGCTCTCAGACAGTCATGCTAACTACTGTCCCCAGTACTGTATGTTACTGAAGGGTATTTTTCAAAGCCTGTGATATTTCCAATGCAACTGCAGGGGGAAAATTGGATGCTTATTTTAAACAGAAAACTGAGCAAGCAACCTAAAGCAGAAGACCGTGTACCATGTAAATTTATATGTAAAATACTGTATAGAACACAAATTCTATACAGTAATAACAAAGCAATTGGCAGGATTAGATGGGAACAGTGACTGGAGGATAATATCATGTTCAGTAAAACCTGATGTGAGGATCCAACTGTGTGGAAAATTTACATGACAAATTGACAGTCAAGTTGTTTTGACATGATGTAATGATACAATTGCTGGTGTCTAACTATGTCATTACATAGGTTGATAAAATAGCCCAAGAAAAAGACTAAAATGAAACCCACCCTAAAAAAACAAGATAATGCATTAAAAAAATTCTTCTTGCCTAGGTAAAAACAGTAAAACCACACACAACTGTGCTCTCACAAACCTGGTGTGACATATCCAGGTGCGGCTGCACTGACGAAGGCTCCTCTTGCGAGGGCTGCTCTTCCTCTTCCTCTGGCTACCTGAGCTGCTACCGCTGAGGCTGCTGCCGCCGCGGCCAGGGCTCCTTTAGTCTGAACACAGACACGCAGCACATATTATATGAAAGTGTGTTTCAAACATTTATGATGCAAAGATACACGGACAGTGTTTAGATACACAGATGTGTGTCTGCATAAGTATGGTGCACAGAAATAAGGCATAAAAACACAAATCTGTTTGGCTCATTGACAAAATAAGCGGAAGAATGGTGATCTGATTAGATTAGAGTTAAACACGGTGCCATTGATTACTGATGGGTGAACAAAGTAGACAAATTGTCCCATGGCTCTACAGAGGCGATACTGATCAGAAAAAGTGTCTCCTTACCTGTGGCAATATCTTCTTTTTCTTGTTTGCAGCTGCGTTGGGACCAGAGAAGAGTTTTTCCAGAGCTGCTAGAGCAGCACTGGCCTTTGCTACTTTTTTGTTGGGGCCGGCCCCACGAAACTTCTGCCCATCGACCTCCACCTGACATGCACACAGACAGGATGTAAAATATTAATCAAAACATCTTCTGTGATACGAACACTCTGCATTTTGGGCATCTGGTGAAAAGTCATTTTTCCACAACAGATTTTCTTTTCTAATTATCGTTGTAGTCCTTTCTGTTAGTGGTTTCACATTTCATGTTACAGCCCTGTCAAAACTAGCAATCACACAATAATGTTGCCCAAAGCCCATGTGTTTATCAGTCATCAGTAACTGCCAGCAAGTCTGGCTGAACAGGATAGCTTGTTTAGCGATGCCGTGCTGTCACGCAGGCCTGCTAATCAATCAGCAGAGCGATGGAGCAGCCAGGCATGCCGGAAAACAATACACCCCACAGAGAGCAGGCCTGCTCCAGGAACCAAGCTGACTGATTGACTCTACCGGTGATCAGCCTGTCTGAGTGTGTGTGTGTGTGTGTGTGTGTGTGTGGTTTAGACTCTGTATGTATCTACCCTGGCTAAAGCGCACGTGAACTTGTGAAATTTGAACATTGTTTTCTAATCTTTTACCACTCAGTCTGCGTGTGTACATGAAGCTCTCACCTCCATCACAAAGCGTTTGTCATGGCTGCCTCCACTTTCAGAGATGAGCTCGTATTTGAGTCCTCGTCTCTTTTCGTTGAGCTCCATGACGGGGTTCTTACCACTCGCCGTCAGTATGGGACCCTGAGTTCGCACCTGGGAAGTGAAAAGATTGTTTAAGTAATTTAAAAGAAAGTACATTGGAAAGTACATGATGGACAGTAAACCTGGGAGACAGAGCATGATGTGCACGTGCAAGAGCATGACTGTAAACAGGCTGAAGATTTAACTAAGTTTGGATACCTTTTATGTCCTTAAATCAGAGTGACTGTGACACATTTAGACTTTAAATACGCATTTGAACTGAGTGTATGCATTTATGTGTCAGTGCATGTTTCTCAATGCCCACCTCCAGCGTGTTGGAACTGTCCGTGGAGTGTGTTGGGTTTTTGCTAGTGTGTGATGACGTCTCGCTCTTCCCCTCACCGTCTGACTTCTCATCTGAACTCATGGGGTCCAGGTCTGAGTCAAACCCTGTCGGGTAGCCCATTGCCTGGAGAACCTAGAGAGGGAAGATGATGATAAAGTAAAAAGGAGAAACAGCAAACAAAAAACCACAACAAAAAAGCAGGATTACGAGCACAAACCATTAATGGTTTTAAATATAAGCAGTCATGTGCTAACATCAGTTGTTCTGAATAGGAAACCAACAAACACATTTTTTAACAACTTGTATTTTGCTGCCATTGTGCATGCCTAAATGGATATATTTATTTTTGGTGTGTTGTTTTTGTAGATTTGAAAATCCAAAGTGACTAAAAGAACAACATTATCCTACAACTGTACTTGTACACAATCTAGATGATGTCTTCATCATTACTGATTATCATAGTTTCAAGACCAAAACATAATTTAAAACATGAGACCAAACAATAAATTTGTATAATAACTTAATAATAAGTGCAAATAAGAATACATCTGAATATCCCTAACTTTCCAAATGTGAGATGTAAACTACACCAAGGATGACAGAGGATTCAGAGGTGCCCTTATAATTTCATCTAACACAGAGGTACGTAAATGGCTATCTAGCTAGCTAGATGAAAACGTCCTCAGTCAATCAGGTAACATCTTAGATCATTTATTTGCTGAGCAGCAACGTGATTCGGAACAATATGCAGACAGAAGAGGAAAGGAGGACGACAAGTGTTTGACCCAAATGAGTGACTGTATTACATCTGGTGAACCAGCCATTACAGCGAGTGGAGAGAGTGTGAGGTAGAGCACAGAAGATAGACAGACACTCAGGGAGAGGAGGGGAGATCAAAAGGTGAGTGCATGAGAGAAAGGAAGTGAGTGAGGAGGAGAATGGACAAGGGGGAGAGATGGGGAGAAAGCGTCTTTTATGGGAATGGAGTGGATAGCGGATTATCCCAGCTCTGTGCTCTGGAGAGCCTCTTTGTTCACAACCACTTTGGGATTACATGGATTTGCCCACCTCCATCCCCCCTAACATGCACACACACACACACACACACACACACACACACACACACCAATAGGCATACACAGACAAAAACATATTTATAGATACACACAGGTTTGGCTGCAGCTGGAGCTTAGAAAGTTCTTCAGGTAGCCAAAAAAAGAATAATCTCTCTTTTCTTAATTAGTGGGTCTTTTATCATTTCGCTGTTCTGTATATGTCTAAATAAGCACAAGCATAAATCAGACAGGCTCACATGCACGTTATTCTTCTGTCAGCTGCACAAAGATACCGCACACTCTTTTTACTTCATTTGCCTTCTTACCTTGACGGCGACGTGGAGCTTGGCGGTCTTCTTGGAAGATCCAGAAGCTTCGTAAATGGTTCCATCCAGATCCACAGACATGGTGAAGACCGGAGCGTGAACTGGGCCCGACTGGGACAGCAGGCGATACTGCAGCCCCGGCCGGATCTGGTTCAACCGCATCAGGGCGTTCATTGGCTGGTTGGAGTCTATGGCTTTACTGTCCAGCACTAATGCAAAAAAAAATGGAGGGAAAAATGGTTAGAGTAGAAAGTAGAGCAGATACATTTAATAGGGATTTGTAGGGGGTGTAACAATTATCCAGCAAGAACTGGACAGACTGGGCCAATTCAGAGATACTGTACTTAATAAATCATATTTTGTAAAGGTTTTCAGCACTTTTGCCGGTTATTTTCATGGTGCCTCTCGATTTTCTTTCTCTTTCAATCACTTTCCTCCTGTTTGTCACTATCTAAAAATGCCTCTCTGTCTCCATTAGTCGTGGTTCATCTTCTGCTTGTATGAAGAAAGAGCTGGGGATGGTTGGGTGGCCTACTAAAACATTAGCAATCAATACTATTGATCTGACTCCAAGGGATGGAAGGAAGGTTGAGGGGAGAGAAGCAGACAGGGAAAAAGACAGAAAGAACATAGAGACAAGGGGAAGAGAAGCAAGGCTGAGGCATCTCTAAGCATTGTGCCGCTTTGTTTTCAGAGGTTTGAATAAATGAATGAATGAAACTTGTAAGATGGTATTTATTCTTATCCCTACTCTCTTAAGTTAAACATTTTCTTTCTTTCCATCTTTAAAACATATTGGGGTGAATGAACAGAAAAAGCAAGAAACAATCAGGTAATAACACTCGGCCATTGTTCTTTCTTTCCTTCCTTTCTTGTACCTTTCCTCAGATTCCTCTTCATCTTCTTGATGAGGTCCTTGTCATCCATAGGTCCATCCTCGTATGGCCTCTTCAGACCTAAGCCTGGAGTAAATAGATACACAAATAGAGTAACTAATCAATCACCAATTACAAGATATGTCTATATGAACACACACTAAGGCACTTGTGTGTGTTCAGAAAGAAAGGGAGGCAAAGTCGCATGAAAAGAAGCAATATGAGAGAACGAGCATAAAGATGGATAAACTCACAGACAAGATAAACATAACAGACAGGCAGACCAGCAAACAGTCAAACAATCAGGAAGACATATAAGCTCCTTCCCTACACGCACCTTAATCTCTAAATGCTCTGGCAATTTTCCACGTCAGCGTCATGAGGTGCCAAATGGCTCGAGTCGACTTTCCATGAAAGTCGCTTTGGAAATGTGCCAACTTTCTCTTGTGTGAACAAAAGCAGAAACATTCCTGCGTAAAGCACGCTCAAGTTTACCACACTTCCACATTCAAGGCCACCGTGTTTTTGGTGCGAAAACTGGAAATAAAATGACAGCGGAAAAAGCAGGCAAAATACCAAACATCTAATCTAATCTGTAAACATATTTTCGTGATGCTTCACATGTCAGCAATATTGACGGTGCTGTCAGTGCTGGTGTGTAGAAAAACCACTTAATACATCCTGAAAGGTCACGTCATGTGTGAAAAGATTTTGATGGCAAGTCCAAAATGTCCAGATAACTGAAGCCAACAGACAAGAGAGACCAACAGACAAGCCTTCACACAGACGGATTAACAGACACAGAGTGGATACATACAGACTGAAAGCCTGAATAGACAGATAATCAGGCACAACAGAAAGACAGACATGTGGGGGATATATTGGACAGAAGACAGAGACACACAGGCTGAGGTAGACAGGTACACACACCTTCTTTATCAGACCAAGGGTATTTCTGTGATGGTTTATTTGAGGGAAGAGGCTCCATCTCCAACACTTTGTAGATCTGTCCGAATGCCATGAGTCTGAGAGCATGCTGGACACAGGAAAAGAGAGTCAAATGATTTGCTGTTCTTATACTGTTAAAGAGGCACTCCAGTAATATAGTATTGCACTTACTTAAAGTTGGATCCTACATTTCCCATAATGCAACGCAATAGCGTTTTTGTTAGACCTTCTCTTCCTCCTAAATGTCCACTTCTTTCAAACCCCACACTTCCAGCGTTGCATTGTCTTTATACTGTGATTGGTTACTTTAAGTGAATGCCCTGCAGTTTAAGTATATCCAAGATACAAGATCTGTACAGACATGCAGTCTGTTTTTAGAGCAGTCAATGTGCTGTATCTTCCTGCATGAAGAGAGATTAATAAATGTCTACACCTATCTATAAAAACTTCTACGAAAACACCTTGAGTTATCTTGCAACACACAGCATCAAATCTGTACACAAAGATAAGACTTTTCCCCCTTAATATCAATAACATCAGCAGATATATGGACCATCTATGGACCATGGACCATGTATGTCTGTGTGTTAATTTATCATTCTCGACCTACTGTACACATCCTCAATCTACACAAACAATCACAAAGATAACCCGAATAGCACACAGTGGCTTTGCTAATATAAATCCATTAGGGAGGTAGAGTGTCTCAGATATTCATGAGGCTCGGTGTCACTCATTGACAGAACCCTCTCTCCTATCTGCTCTTGTATCTGCTCCAACACAATTATCCCCATTGACATTCCAGCCTCGTTTGGACTGCCTTCAAAGGAAATGGACGGCAGGATTCACTAAGCCATGCGTCTCAGAGGCTGCCCTGCTCAGTTGAGTGTGTGTGTGAAGAAGGACTTGACAGTGCACGCACCCAAATACTGTCCTCAGGGTGTCAGAGATGGATTTATGGCTTGCAATGGCAATAGTTTTCCCACACCAATCATTAAAATGCAGCACACGGCTCTTGCTGGAGATGCACATGCACCAGTGTGTGTGTGTGTGTGTGTGTGTGTGTGTGTGTGTGTGTGTATGCATGCAGATTGTGTGGCTGGGGTGGTCTTTCTGTGTGGTAATAGGCTTGTTGCTTACGGATACCCACATACTGACAGCTCAGGGCAAGTACAGCTGGGTGATAACAACATTGTCTTTAAGCTGATGTGTGCGTGTGTGTGGGTGTACCTGTGCACCGTAGGTAATGGCCTCAGCCTGCTGGTCGGTCATGTTGGCTAGTGTGTTTGTTGGCTCTTTCTCACATGGGTCGTGTAAACCTGGACCACCTGGGGGAAGCGACAGAAGATGACACACACACACACACACACACACACACACACACACACACACACACACACACACACAGTAAGTTGTTATCACTTTATGTACTGACACTGCCACTCAGCAACATTTAATTGGGCTTCACTGTCAGGAAATAAGCAACAGTGGAAATCCTGAATATTATAATGGCCAACAGCAGCAATAGGAAAATGTATCTGGTCAAACTGGTTGTGAGCTATTCAAACCAGTCACTGCATTTAAAAGGTAAAAATCCTTAAACTATAATTGTGCCACATTTGTCTTAAATTTGAATATTGTAGGTGAATAAATATTCTCCTGCTAGTGTGTCACACATCGTTCCCCCTGTAAATTACAATTGAGCATCCAAACTAAATTTTTAAAATTAAGTAAAATGAAACTCAGCTTTCACATACTTTTGAATAATTGGATTTTTTCCATGAATGCATAAAATTTTGTAAAGAAACCCTTCAGGTGCTCCTAATTAAGCTGCTCTCGTAATGATGGCTTTCCTGAGACAGCGGTGCTCTGCTGGGTCATTGATAATGTCTCGACCTCAAAAATACTCCAAGCAGAGCCCCGATGTATCTGCTCATCTACCCAAATCTAGCATGTTCCCTGGCTCCGCTCACTAGCAATACCAAGAATTTGCATGAAAACACACGTGTCAACAAAACACATGCTCTGCTGATTCTCAAATCTTTCCAGCTGTATATTAATGTATCCACCATGGCCCCATACCTGGTAGCAGTATGCCTGAGGCCAGACACTCCATGACTCGACGCAGGGCTTCTCCAGCCCCGAGAGGTCTGTTGCAGGTGGCAATTGCCTTCTCGCAGATAAGCTCTAAGGGCTGCAAGAACACACACACACACACACACACACACACACACACACACACACACGAACATGCAACTGTGAAGAACATGAGGTGCAGTACCAATAAAAGGGTATTTTCCCCTTTTACACAATACCTACGGTATGTGAAATTAAACTGACAGAGAAATTCAACCTGTGAAGTGTGGACTGACACTAGCAAATATTTCAAAAACAATGTATCAATCAATCTGTTACTTAAATATTTACATAACATATTTAGTGGTTTTCTCTCTAAACATAATTCATCTTTCTTGCTAATAAGATTAACAGCATGTCTGTCAATAGGATCTTAATGAAACTCTTTTACGTGACTCTGTATCAGCATTCTTCAGCATAGTATGTGACACCCAGTTCATTTACGAATGAACAGCACAATTCTTCAGATTTCAATAGAAAAGTGAACCTCCCATTACAGCAGCGAGATGGAGGGTGCTTTGTAATATTGCACAAAATGGCGTGAAAATGTATAAAAGGGGGCATTTTCTTTTCGTTTCAGACGATTAACACTCAAACAAGCAAAAGACTCACCCATCCCTTGAGAGGTTCCCAGACGGGGTGTCTATTGCACATGTCTCTAAGTATCCTGAGAACGATAACGCAGGACTTGAGCCCGTTCACTCGAGCCTGAGGGAGACAGAGGGACGGAGAGGGGAGAAGAGGGAAAGACGGAGGGGGTGCAAGAAGGAAGATTAAACAGAAAGAGGGAGGAAGGGAACAAATTGAGCGCAGGAGGAGTAGTATTTGTGCCAACACATGCATAAAACAGCCTGCTTTACATCACAAAGAAATAATGAAGTGATTGTATCTAAAACTCTACATGTGCTCCCCACAGATAATGAATATCCTGAGTTCTGTTTAAGACACTATACATTTTGAATTTAGTTTACTAAACATGTTTTACTGAAAATATTTTTTTCAATTCCTCTACATTCTGAACTTGTACAGCGTTTTTTTTTGTCAGTAAAGTAAGTGAGTTGGGAGATAGATGGGGAAGGGTATGGGAGGGGAATCAAAGGGAAGCATTGACATACTGTACAGAGCAGGCAGGTTCACATAATAGCCAAAAAGAAAAACAAGTATCAACCATTGCTTTTGTAGCCTTACGATCCTTCTTACATTCATCTTTTTTTTCTCCAAGTTCATATACAATGGGTGGAGTGCAACATCATATAAATCAAAAATACACTTTTTGGGTATGAGTATGAAAGTATTTTTGTAACTGATGTGTAATATTTGGCAATTTTTGTTCCGGAGATGAGAGAGCATAAAAACACATATTCATCAGCCATACTGCCTTTAATTATAAGATCATTTGTAATCATTTTAACATATCAATTAAAATGTATGTAAGTAAAAAAGGGGAATTTTTCTGTCTATTCTTGATTAGTCTAAACTGAGTGAATATGCACAGCAGTATTGCAGCTGACAGTGAGTGTATTCCCTCTGGGTGAATCGTCAGGCTACAATAAGCATCGGGCAGGAAGACAGGAAGTGAGTGGGTGCCGACCTGGAACCACTTGGCGTGTCGCAGCGCTGCCAGGGCCAACAGACATCTGTGTCTATCCAGCACCTCCCCCTCCTCCTCCTCAGCCTCCACTCTCTGCGCAGCAGCACCCAACACTGCCACAAAACAATAACAACCCAATATAGAGAACGTGAAACACACACACGTCATGTCTGAGTGTGTGTGTTTGAATTTTGCGTGTGTGAATGTGTGCAGACACACTTGAAAAATTGTGTGTGATTGCACACATACACACACACATGCATGGATATTTTGGTACATACAAGGTGCTTTTCATGCCATAAAGTTGTTCCTCTCCTTGTAGAAAGTGCTGACTCTCTACAGTTCACAGATCTGTGATGAATGCTCACAGAAACGTCCTCACTCTTTAAACGGTGTGTCATTTTCAACACTGTGAGCAGTCTAACATGTGTTAACTGCATCACATGTTGACATCCTTAGCACATAGTAACACAGGATGCACTGTCCCTCGTATACATATATGTGTTGAAAATTACACACACTGTTCAACAGTGATTAAGTAATTTACATCCATCAAGTCACTGAAAAATCAGTGACAGGGAGAGCAACCGGGGTCACAAGGAAAGTGACAACTTTGTGGGATGGAGAACCCCCCACAGACATACACCAAACAAATACCTAAGGAGTGTTTGATTTAATGTGTGGGCGTTGCACACACATTTCACTGTGCCCAGAAGGGTAAATCAATTCCTCCTTTATGTATTTGAAGAGGATTTAATTTATTTTGATCCAGTCTGCACCAGGCAGGAGTCAAAATAGGAGTTCATTTTTCTTCTGGATTACTTAAGGTGCACTTGATTTTGCAGACTCGTGGAAAAATGGTGCAGAGGAAGCAATTCAACACCCTGTCTGGGCAAACACAGAATCAAGCGCTCCTAAAGTAGAACTGAAAAGAAAAAAATAATCTAAGATAGTTTGACCCAGTCTCAGACAAACACAACACAGGAGGGATCAAGGCAGGGTTTAGTCAGAGCATCGTGGTTGGTAAAAGACGAGCATTCTTGCGCTTTTATATGTAAGCGTTTGATTCATGCCGCCAAACACACCATGGTGGTTGAGTTACTACACTCTCACAAATTCTGCTACTTGAGAATCAAAATCTATGATATGCAAGGCGAGCTGAATCAAACGCAGCTGTGTATGAATGACTGTGGTTACATGAGATTTCCAAAGAGGTTTTATTATGTGCGGAACCAAGTGGAAGTGACATAAAACACACTAAAGAGCCCCTTGGGTCTCTATGAAAACACACCAAGGTAAATATTTTCCTCATCAATCTCCCCCCCCAAAAAATATTCCTTCCCTCAAGAGGTGTTAAGTTGAAATGTCAAGCATAAGAATCTATCTCACATTATACCTAAACATATCTGGCCGCTATTGCAGCATAGCTCTTCCTCTGACTGATGCATGCAGCGGTGTGTATTTGTGTTTCTGTGTAATGTGTAATGGTGTATCTCAAGGTCTGTCAGAGTGATCCCAGCTGAATGCAGGACCGCTCTGCTGCTAGTGGATCATTATAGTCTTTATTCTCTTGCTTGTCCTCCCACTGTTCTCTCAAACGCTGGCCCATCCCTCACTCAGCGCTCTTCTTTTGTCATTATCTCCTTCTGTGTTGGCTGATTTTTAAAAATTCCCTTTGCCATCATGTCTCCTCTAATTGACTGTCAGAGCACCCTCCCTCCCTCTGTTACCACACAGCGCAGCGAGCTGTATCTGAGCTTAAAGAGCACGCATGCATGCAATGTGCACGCATAGACACAAATTATATTCAATAAAAAAAGCCAGAGCTTACTGAAACATTCTGCACACATGGGAATCCTAAAGCAAAAAATGAATAGCTTTTACTCTAATTAAATGTGTATACAATGTTGATGTGCATGAGTTTGTGTGTCCTTTAGAGATCATTTATGCTAGTATGTTGCTAATGAAGTTCTGACCAGGCAGGAGCAGCCGTAGTTTTAAGAGAGCTAGAAGAGGTGCCCACATTGGATGACACCACTGATATTTGTGCCTGTTGATGCATGTGTCAATGTGTAAAAGTATTAGCCTATTAGACACACTGGACCTCATCCCTCAACCTCAAATGGGTGCCTGATGAAATCGGAGCCATCAGACATCCAGTGTGACAAATATCTTTATCCGTCAGGTACAATATACGCGTGTGCATGGCTTCTCCTCCATGCCATCGCATGCCTGTGTGCTCCTCTTGGTGTGCGAGAGAGAGAAAATATGACCGTTCCTCTCCATCTTGCCGTGGCACGTGGCATGATGTACGGCTAACCTCGGTGCTATCTCTCATGCCTCTCTGAGACCTGAGTGCCTTGTTGGATGGGAGCCATGGGATGGATGGGCAGCTTGCTACAGCTCGGTTATTGATTTCGCTGGCCTGCTGGCCTTGCTCTCCAATCCCACCTCCCACAACCAATTATAACCAGTTCCTGCTACCCATGAAAACAGGGTGGGGTGAGGAGGGAAGATTGTTATTAGACTGAACACGAGTTCAGTTCAATGACTCATTCCTGTGTGTTCCAGCTCTTGTATTTGTCCTGTACCTGTCTTGTCTTGTGTCAGCATCAGTTAATGAGGTTAAACCTCTTGTTGGAGGGAAATAAAAACAATTGCGTCCTATAACATATGAAAATACAACATAAAATTAAATTGAGTGTGTGTGTGTGTGTTGAGGTGTGGACTGAGAAAGAGGGAAAAACGTGTGTCTTCCTATCTCTGTGTTCCTACCTCGCCCATTCTTCTTCTCCTGCTCCTCCTCTTCATCCTCCACCATTTCCTCCTCCTCCTCCTCCTCCTCCTCCTCCTCCTCTCCTTCCTCCCCATTCTCCAAGTCCTCCTCTTCCTCCTCCTCTTCCTCCTCGTCCTCCCTCATGGCCGGTGAGGTGAGGGTAATCGTCAGTGTGAGTTTGGGCTCTGTTGTAGTTCGTACCAAGATGGCCGCCTCGGGCAAGGAGCTTGTGACCACATATTTCTCTTCTGTCAGCTTCTGTCATGCGTCAAACAGACATAACTGTATGGTCAGAGGCCAAGGTCACAACATGACTCAGTACAGATGAAAAAGGAGAAGAAGCTAAATATATCTGCTGCTTCCAGACGCTGCAACATTACCAGGTATGACAGGAGAAATATTAAGTGAATAACGTGCGTGAGAAAACATTTAGAGAAACCGATTAGCCTTGCAGATCGAATCTCTTGATATTTCCAGACAGGGCTATTTTGGGCTCCAGGATGTTATTGGTGTCCTGAACTAAGGCAGCATTTTGAAATGTGAGAAGTATCTCTGACTTGCTTTTTTACACATCATAATGGGCAAAAACACAGACTTTGTTTTAAAAAGTAATATTTGTACCAACACTACAACATCCACATTGATCAAATGCATCAAAAAACGCAAGTGAATAAAGGGCACTGAATTTCTTCTGAGAACAGATACTAGAATTTTAAAGTAAAGCTGCCAAAAAGAAAAATAACCCTAAAAACTAAACAAAGAGACTGAAAATTCTGCCTCTCCTGTAAGCCTGGATCCTTCAACAGAAAACATCTCTCATTCGATGAAGGTTATCTAATGGCCTTCATATTTTAAAACACGCTAATTAGGTTTAACAATTATATTAACATAAACAATTAACATAACAACATTATACCGTCAAATAAACATGACATAAACAAATTATGTGAATCTGTGAAATGCATTAGACGAAAAAAGGGACGATTGAGAAAAAAAAATCATGAAAGATGATGTAATGACGTGAGGTATGACAGCTGGTACAAGCTGTACATTGTAATGAACTTGTGTTTGTGTGCGTGTGTTTATGTGTCTACCTCTATTGTTTCTCAGTGCTCAACGACAACGAAAAGCTTTTGCCACAACAACCTGCAGTCTCGCCCACCAAGACGCTTACACAAATGAGCACATATCAACACACATGTTACCCGCACAGGCAGAAACAGGTACACACAGACTCACAAAAGCATGTAAAGTCAATAAGTCAAGGAGTGGCTCTGAGGAAGCATTTGTGTAGAGTAGCATATGCTGCTCTTGCTCTATTTGCAAATGGACTGTGTGTTTGTGTATGTGTGTGTGCTTAGATTATTTATGCTGTTCAACAATAAGTCATTCAGTCACATTATGGGGACTCTATGGGGGGAAAAACTGCTCACAAGGTTCATCACTTATTTTAGGGTTAAGACTTGGTTTTTGGCACTTGGTTAAAGCTAGGATTAAGTTTAGGGTAAGGATTGGGGTTAGGTGCAGTACACGTGGCAGTTAGGGTTAGAGTAAGTCTCCAGGCAACGAATGCAAGTCAATGCGGGGTCCTCCTGAGTGACAAAAACAAGTTTGTGTGTGTGCGTTTCTAACACTGCTTAAGTGAGCAGTGAGTCGCAGAGGGCCCATCTACATCCCATTTGGCTCTGATGAGAAAATCAGAATCTCTGGCCACTGGGCCGAGACATGAGATTACCTCCCTGTCCACACACACAGAAAACACACACATACACACTTTTCCTTCCCGTCGTTCTCTCTCTCACACCACTTGACTGCTAAAGAGAACAAGCAGAGAAGAGGCACAAGGGCAGAATTTATTCACTGAGTAATTTCAGCACTAGCCAGCCAGGTTGGGGAGTTTTTACCATGTTAATGGTTATTGCTAAATATTTCTTTTTTAGTGAATGCAAAAGTTCACCTGACTGCCATAATATATACAGTATCTAATAAATTATTTAAGGGATTTACAAGAGGGACTCTAATCCTTAGGAGCTAAATAAGGGCTGAAAAAGTAGAACACAATTTAATTCCTAGATCATTTAACATTACGGCAAACAAGTCCAAGAGTCAAAGTCACAGCGTGTAAAAAAGATGAAAACTATGTCCTGCATATTTGTGTGTACTGTAGATATCAGTTTGTTTTGTATGTGTGTGTGTGTGTGTGTGTGTGTGTGTGTGTGTGTGTGTGTGTATGAACGAGCTTCATTTCTGTGCCATGACTTGTTAATGAGGAAACGTGACACTGAGGTAGCGACGAGAGTATTAATCACACATGACTCAAGCATACTAAAACACCTCTCAGCTTCTGACTTGATGATATTGCTTGTCACTTGCCTACTTATGCCAACACTTGCGACGCTTCTTCTTACACTTACACATGAACCTACACACACACACATAGCAGCGAGACGAGAGTTGGCAAATTCAAGCAGAAACGCTCATACAACGTGGACGCTTATCTAAATAGTTTAACTTCTGAAATCGGAGAGGACTGTGCAATAAAAATAGAACTTTCTTGGAATAAATTTGGCAGACTATATCGCTGAAGGTTTGATGCAAGGCTAAGATGTGTGTGTATGTGAGCAGCACGTTTGCGATTGAGTGTGTGAGAGGAAACAAAAGACTGAGACTAGTAATCATGCAGCTGTGTGTGTGTGGGTCTGTGTGTGTTAGTGTGTGTCTCTAACCTCTATCTGTGTGGGTAAATTGTGACAGACAGTGTCCAGCAGTGTCTGTGTGGGTTTGTCTCTACACATCAGCACGAGCTCCAGGTCCATGTCGCCTTTGATCAGGAGGCCTTTGGCCACCAGGCCGATCCTCATCACTCCACACAGCATGCCACCACTGCTGGGCTCTCTGTTTTCAGAAGAAAAATAAACTACAGTCACATCTTATGTGGTTTTTAAGTGTAAAGACATACACATTTCAATTTATAGCTGAAAAATTCAAACATTACTTCACCCTTCTTTCAATAAAATCTATGCTTAGCTCTCAGGGAGTTTTGATGTATAGATTTAAAATCATTACTTGTATTTCATACTTAATCCTAATTCTAATTTCATGTCTAATAAATCACTCTGCAGGCAAAAGGTCTAGTTGATTTTGTCAGAATCAAAGAATATTTTAATATGTATCGATATTTTATGTAATCTTTATTAAAACACAAAGTGCCAGTTAAGATTGCAAAATAAGATCCGACAAGGCAATTCAAGACCTTAATGAGAAGTAGTGAACCCTTAATAAAAAGATTCATGAAGATAGCCGACCATGGAGACTGTGCCCAGAGATTGTCAAGTGGTTAAATTCCCTTCCTCTGGAGCCACACATGCTTCTGCTGTTCATCCAACTCTCCGCAAGAAAGCGAATACGCGTATTTCCCAAAATTAAATGGAAACTATTCCTTTAACATTTTTGGTCAGACAAAACAAGCAAGAGGACGTCGCCACCTATGTCATGTTTCTGATATTTTATAGACTAAATAATCAATCTATTCATAAAAATAAAATAAAAAGAAAGAAAATCAAGAAAATAATGGAGAATAAAAAACAATCATTAATTGCAGCTCTACTATGCGTCACTACTTCCCCACCTGTAGCTGTCACTGGAGTCCTCAGTTTTGTCACTGGGCTCATCGCCTGGATCGTCCTCCTCTGTGCTGTCTGCTGGTTGGCTGTCGATCTGGCTGTCGACGTCTCCGCTGCTCTGATCCAGCCAATCAGAGACGTGTTTGAGGGCGCACTCGACGGTGGACACCAGCGTCTGAACAGCTTCCAGCTCCTGAGAGGAGGGGTAGATGGTGGAGTGTTTCGCCATGACGTGGCGGTCATCGTTACTGAAGGAACGGAAGGACCTCTGGAAGGGAAAAAAGAATGAAAAATAGATAGAAATCAAATTTAGTACGTTCTGATTACTAATTGACTGGAAACACTAAAAGACCTCAAACACACACACACACACACACACACACACACTCTCTCTCTCTCCCTGTCTTTGACTACAGCAAGGGCACCACTGGAAAGAGGTTTTTAACAAGAGATTGAGCTTTAATCCATCAAATCGAGTTTTGGTCAGCCTGTTGCACAAATGCTTGCACCACAACTGAACAGCAAAAAACTAATTCAAGACAAACACACATGGCGCACCTTGCCACTAACTGTCCCACTAAGCGTGAGTACAAATGGCTTTTTGTGAGTGCTGAGTGTGTGTTGCTTTAATGTAGACTGGATATGCATCTCTTTTATGGGAAAGAACAGCTATACAGCTATTACCATCCTCATATCCTCTCCACCTGTCCATCCTAATTCAATCAAGTATTCTTTTCTCTTTTCTTTCTCATTTGCTCCCTCTTACTCTCTGGCAGGCATAAGGAGGCAAACCATGGAGGGAGGAGATCAGGTGGGAGGCATCAGATAAGGGGGGAAGCACAGAGGAGAGTAAAACGGCAGAAAATAGAAGGGGCATGCCACAGAAACCAAAAAGGAAGAGAGTAGAGGAGAGCAGAGGAGGGCTCTGGGAAGAAAACCGAATCTTGAAACAGGACAAAAAAGATGGCTGTAGGAGGGGAGGCTGAATTCAAAGATAAATGGGAAAGAAAGATGAAGGAGAGGAGCAGGTGTAACTGAGGCTTTTGTGATTCCCACTCTGCCATTAATACCACCCAGATGGGTCCCTGTGCTTATGTGCATTTGTATGAAAACACCTTTTAAACTGCATGTCAGCTGTTCACATCTTTTGGTCTATTGGTGGCTATTAAGCACTTTGTTGTGTTAGAGATTACTGTATTTAAACATCTGACCATTAAGTATTAATTAACTGTCATAATTTAAATGTAAAACTGATACAACAGGGAAGTGGCAATGTAGGGTTATCCCCAATGATGGGATAACCCTGGGGTTAGGATTAGGAGTGCATTATAATCTATTATCAAACATAACATTTGCAGCAATACACATAATGTAAATTCTTGGGGGCAACGGTATAATTAATAACAGAAATACCTGCACAACAGATAGTTTACATATTGCAATGCTTCTCATAACACACACATTTAATTCATTCATCAGTGCTTATATGGCTAGCAGCAACACCACTTCTGTTGTACTCTTAATTTTAATTCTCTCTCCATCTTTATTTTTGGAAATATAAACATTTTATATCTGAGAAAAACAATTAAGATTATGAGGTATTGTTTACATGATCACTTGAATCTGAAGGATGAGGTTCATTGTTATACATTAGAGGTTATCACACCACGTTGCGGAGCCTGAGGTATGTAACCCAGCACGAGGAGGCTGCTCTCAACAAGCTGCTTATCTCAAAGACCCACATTTCCCTTTATTCACTACACACATCTACTCAAAGAGAACCACACACCAGGCATGCTAACTGACACACACGCACGCACACACACACACACACTCAGAGGAGATGACCTTTTCGGAATAGTATGGATAGTGGAGTTTGAGCGCTACTATCAACCTACTTGAAATCCAAGGATCAACTGCGCACACACACACACACACACGCAAAAACACACGTACACTTCATCCCCATTCCTAATTGAACCAGTGACATTCTCTTTCACCAGAGTGAGTGAGATAAAGCCATTAACAGAATGGAGGACAAGCACTGCACAATAACTGCAGCCTCGCAGCCTGTGTAGCTCAGTATGTAGAGTGTGGCACAAACATTTGGCAGGGTTACACACTGCGTTCCCACTGGAACCGATTCTCCAACACTTTGGCAAAAGGCACACTGGAGTGACATGGAGTGAATTTAGATACCTCGAAAGAATATGCAAGTATTAAAAATCTATGCAATCTGGTTTATTAGCATTGTCTTGTCTTATTTTGATCACCGTGACATGCATGGCTTCATTTGACATTTTCAATACTTTTATGTGACTTGAAATGCTGTTTTCAATAGATCTGTCTGTCAAAAATATTAAGCCTCCTTCTTTTAGAGGGACAACATCAGCAACAGGACAAAAAAAAAAGTCAATACAGTTTCAATTGTACTAGTGCAGGAACAATTTTGACTGATTAATAATAATTTAATGATTTCCTGCTTGTATTATCTTTGGGTTTTGGACTCTCATTGAAACACAAATTATGATGCATTTTATACTAATTTGTGACTACTTGAAAAATGAATAGTTAGAAAAAAATCACTGCACTGTCCCTTTATTGAGCTATGAGTCATTTTCACTGTCTCCAAGTAATGTTTTGCGACTTTTCTTTATAGAGAAAATGTTACATTTTGGCTTAAGCAAAAAAAAAAAAAAAGAAAAAGATAACTGTGAGTGTGTGTACTTATGTGCATGTGCACCTTCATGCACGTGTGCAATAATGTGTGTATCTTTATACTTGTGTGGCTTCTCAGAGCAGTGTTTAACAGACCAACACTTGCGGATTTTATGAGCCGTTGCTAATGGGAGCTTCTGCAGCCATAAACCACATTGCGTAGAGAGAATGTCTATGTATCTATGTTTGTGTGTGTGTGTCGGTACTACTCGACCATGGGGGAGTTGTTGCCCAGCCGCTCTGATCACCATGTAAATCAGAGCAGTTAAGGCAGACTCACTGACAGGAATCGACCCCCTAGGCCAGCGTGTGCCCAGATAATGTTGCAGACATTTAGACAAGTGACACGATAAGTAAACTACTGTAGCCAAGATAGGAACTGATGCAGGACTTCGCAGTTTCACACTAGTTTCAGAGAAATGGTGAGGGAAAAATTCATGGTAATATAATGTTTTTCATAACGTTCTTCAAATTTAATGACAAAAAGATTATTTTTGATCAAAATTATTTTAGATCTGGTGCAGCATTACCTGCAGGTGGGTTAAAGATGTTTTATTATTTTTTTTAAGAAAAACAACATAAAATAAAAACTGAAAAAACTGACATTTCAGTACTTGGGTATCAGTATTACCCATTTAATGCTGCAAGTGCTCTGCGTTGAAACAGCTTAAATTGCTCGCATGCCCTCTTCATAACCTGGTTAAACACACACACAAAGATGCACGCTCAGCCTCTTAGAGACAACACCATGGTTGTCCTTGAATCCAACCTGACTGGCACATAACCTAGAGGTCAATTGCACAATATGTCCTCCTGTCCAAGTGTGCGTGTGTGAGCGTATGAGTGAGAGCAAAATAAATCATAAATGATGGTTCAGTCACAAAGGATCTCCATCCAGATGCCTGAAACAACCCCCAGTGTCACTATCACAAAATGAGACCAATTGTGTCCAATTTCAGCACATTGACCTAAAGCTGATCCTTGGAGGTGAAAATTAAGTTCAGGTGTCTTGCAGGGCCAAAGTTAATGCTGCTATGTCTCCAAATCTAATATATCACATTCAAATTAAGTTTTGATATTATAGTTTAATGGCTGTAGAAAATTAAACACAGCAACAACAACTCTACAACAAAGTGTGCCGGCCAGAGCAAGAAACGCGAGCCGTTAAGTCGATCAGACAGGTTGCAAACAAGCCAACAGTTAAGCCAGATTATCTAAACCACTAAAACTGAAAAGTGAGTGCACACAAAATGTCAGAAATAATACTTCAAATAATTCTAAACTGGCTAATGTGGGGGTTTGTTTAAAACCTGTCTGATTGTCTCAATGCTCATGTTCCCAAATATCAGCAAATTAACTTGGAGAGTGCAATATTATTATTGCCAAATGTATGAAAATAACACCAGAGTTATCCTTGAACATCTCCCAGGATAAAATGTCCCACAAAATTGGGCATAAGTACCTTACTGGTTGACACATTTACACCAAAAGAAAAAAAATATTACTAACATCAACTTCCTGCTAAGCTGTTTTATCTCCTCTTTTTGCTTCTGAAGCACTTTTTGAATCCTGTTTTCTACATATCATTAATGTTATTTGTAATAATGTTAACAGGACTATGTAGTAATGATTTTTCTGTACATATACCATTATTAAGTAACAAAAAAGTGTAAGATAAACATTATTTTAGCTCACTGTGGAATGAAAACTTGTGTACTGATCCAGGTCAGACAGTGTATTTTCAGAGTTTTAGTATAAATTTAACATCTAGCTCCAAAGCAATTTATTTCACTAAAGCTCAGACATCCAAAACAACCGATAACTTTGTGAAGAGTCAAATATGAATTACACAGAATCGGTAAAATCGTGTGAGGGATTCAGAAACAGACATGCACACATGCAACTGTTAAATCCTAGCTATCTGCAAGCCACCAGCGCACACACCATGCACCGTGTCTGTGTGTGTGTGTCTGTGTATATACCTTCATTTGCCATTGTTGCATAGTGCTTTTAGACCACACACACTTACCAATTACACTCCATTTCATGCTCCAGTGAGGCCGACCGGCTGTCAGGCCCATGTTACATAACCACATTACACAGCATTTACAACTCGCTGTGTACTAAACGAATGTGCACACACACACCAACACAAGAGGACCCCCGTACATATCACAGCAAAAATACAACAAATTTGTTAATGCACACACTAAACATGAAAATCATGAGTGACATATGCACATAAAACCCATACAATCAATTACACGCAGTGTCTTGCACACACACACACACACACACACACACACACACACCCATTACTTCCATCACATTCATCCATCACCCCCACATTCTGTCCTTAATGCTCTGCAGTAAAACCATTTCAGTTCAAGGTGTTGTGGTTAGACACGCACCATGTCAGTAGTGGCTACTTCACTTTAGAAGCAGCCGAATCCAATGACTTTCCTCTCCATCGCTGCCTGTCTCTTTCAGTCTCTTCCTGTCTCATCCTGTCTGTCTGTGGCCATCTGCTATAAATTACATGACCCAATGCCAAGGAGAAGACTCACTGGAACAATATCAGCTGTGATTGGAGTGATGCTCTATAGCGGTGTCTTATTTTTAGAGTGCCATTTAGGATCATTGCACTGCATATGTGTGTGTGGCAGAGAAATGGAGAAAGCCTCTGAAAGTAAACAAACAACCAACAGCCGACCAAAGCTGAGAGATCAACAGGAGGAGATGCAGGGAGATATAAACAAACTGGATTTTAATATTTTTAGACTGCTGCAGAAACAAAGGTTTGTTTGCAATAAAGCCAACAACACAGGCCAAAACACCCTCATAGCAAAACTACAAATTGCTGCCCATAAATACCAGGCAAAAACAATTTCAGAAGTGGTGTGAGAGAAAATGTCAGACCACTTTAGTCCGACATGAAGCCAGGCAAAGTTGAAGGCGAAAAGAAAACTTCAAAAACCCATCACAAAATAGGCTAGGAGTGATGGGACAAGCAACACACACACACACAAATAAAAAAAAACTCAGAGCTGTCTCTGTAACATCCAGCAGCCTAGGGGAGATTGCATTAAAAATTCATTCTGTGATTTATCTGCACTCTGCTTGGCAAGCTGGCCCGCCACACTCCACTATCCTGTTTTATTGTGCTCTCTCTCTATCCCTTGCTGTCTTTCAAATTACCACATGCGTGCAGTCACACGCACAGGATAGCAGGGCACACATACATCAAAATATATAAGCAAAACCACATTCAAGGCGGCATATTGTAGCAGCAAAAACCACAAACAGGCTGTCTGTGTCAAGCCGGATAAACACGGGATGAAAAATAATACATGGAAAACTAGAAACATATAATACAGGTGAAAATATCGAACATGTCATCACCCTCTGCAAAATTCCCAGCCTGTCTTGTTTCAGCAGGGATGACATTCATCTTAAGTCTGCTGTCATCAATCACTCTTAACCAGCCTTCAAACTACAGTACCCTGCCTACTTTGCACTAATAGAAGAGACTTTTTTTATCTATGCCTTTTGCCTCCTTTAATGTGTCGGCATTGTTTAAAAGGGTTTATGCCCTGCCTATAAAATAATATGACCGGACCGCTAAGAGCAGATGAGCTGACTTTACACTGTTTGTGGGCATACTATTACAGTTTTGAGTATGGCCACGTCTACACGAGGCAAATCCCAGAATACAATAAAATAAACATAAAATGATGTCATATGGAAGAACAGGAAAATGGTCTAATGAAAGCGATTCGTTTATGTCTTTTTCTAATTGTACATCAAAGACCTTGTAAAGATGTGTTTTACAATCAACGCAGTATGAGAAGTGGAACTGAAACAACAATATTGCTTGCTTATTACAATATAACTTTCCACTTGGCAACTTCTGCGGTGTCTCCCCCAGAGGGTATGAAGACAGTGGGCATGTGTATTCATTAAATGCAGAAAGTTCAAAAGAACGTTGATAAGAAGAAGCTGTTTGGTGTATTGTGCGGTTTAACATGGTGACACTCTACCCAAGGTCACCCACAGTATTTGCTGCATCACCATAACTCAAGACTAATCACAGTACTGTGTTTGGAAGCTGCAGACACACACACACACACACACACACACACACACACACACACACACACACACACACTAGTCTCATTACCCTTGGTTATTTATGAGCTCAACCATGTGCCCTCTTCTGCAGTGTCCAACCTCAGCACCTTCAGCAACATCTTGTTTTCTCTCAATCATTCATTTTTTTCTCCTCCCTGCCCCCTTGTCCTTTCTCCTCCCCTCCTCCTTTCATTCTTCCCCCTACAAACCGCTCTTCCACTCTCTTCATTTTTGTTCCTCCTTCCTCCTCTTGTTCTGGTTTTTAATAATTCATCTTCTGCTCTGCTCCCCCCTCTGGGAAAAGCTCCCACTGTCACAGGCCAAGACCATTAATCAATCCCCCGTCTCTCTCTCTCTACCCCTCTCAGCTCTTAACCTCCCTTTTCTCCCCCATTTCTCCACTCTACACTTCTCTTTTTGCTTTCCATATCCTTTGCACTTTTCAGCTCTCATGTCTCTGTCCATCATTTATGTTTTTATGGTCTTATCTTCACCCACTTGTCATTCTCTGCCTCCACTGTTCTCTTTGATCTTTTGAGGCGCCCTCTCCTCCTCCTAAACAACACAGCGTTTTTTTCCCCGCATATTCTTCCTCCCGTAACAATTCATTCAGCATTAGTGAGTGTGCACTGGTAGAAAACCGTAGACCAAGGAAAATGTGACAAGGAACAAATTCATTGCCTTTGGATCAAAATCACAAGAATAGCATCTAAAAACCTAATGAACATCCAACAGTATTAAACTGATTGTTCTTTTTTCTCCCTTTCTGTTAATTACCACTCTCCTTTTCACAATCACCCTCCATGTCTGTCTTCTTCTGTTTCCTTTCATTGTTCTTCATCTTCTCAACCTTCTCTGTCTCTTTCATTCTTCTGTCTTCTCCTTCTCCTCTTTCCCCAAATGAAAACATATAGCCTGTATAGGCATCTCCCATCTACTCCCCAAGACGCAAAGCTATACACTCCTGTCTGCACTAGCTCTTATCAGGTATCTCTGATACACTCACACACACACACACACACACACACACACACACACACACACACACACACACACACTCTGTTGTCATGTCTAGAACAAGTTATCAGATTGAACTCTTACACCTCCAGTCTGGAGAGTGTTTCCTTACTCTGTTGAGGATAATCCACCAGCATCTCAGTGCACAATCACACTCAGGCATTTATACACCAGCAGCTACAGACAGAGAGTGTATTACCATGCCTGCAGGAGGAGTGGTCGCACGTTTCCTTCCTTCTGACGCCCGCTTCTGTAGTTGCTGGGCGCGTG
>LKNJ01000815.1:38179-133354 GCA_002120245.1 Maccullochella peelii
AGAGAGAGGAAAGGTTGATTAGTGCCTCAACAACTACACGAGGAAGTGTCAAGGGAAGATTGTAATGCTGCTTCTTCTCTTCCAGATAAAAAAAACACACAAAGAAGGAAGAAATGTTGATTTCATAAATACCTAAATTAACAAAATACAGTAAAACAAAGATGCATCAACCTGCATCTGTCTAACCCTGCAGAACCTAATTCCACCCATACCTTGATTTTCCCCTGTAACACTCAATTCTCTCTCTCTCTCTGACAAAATGGCTGATCAACCCATATGGAAATAGACATGTGGACACACACACACACACACACACACACACACACACAAGCACACACAAGCACACAGGCCTTCATTCATTTTTCATGAGCTGGCAGGTTTCTGAGGAAGGGGGATGAAATACAAACATGTACTTGTTTTAATACACTGGGTTCATACACCCTCCTCCATTCACACACACACACACACACACACACACACACACACACACACACACACACACACACACACAAACTAGCTGACAGGCTACATATAAACTGCTTTTTCCTTCTGTTCTTCTGGGAAAAGACATACAAGACCATACACAAGTGTGGAACTAGGTTTAAATAGAGAACACATGATGATTTGTTTACATATAGTATCCATCCATCAGTCTAAACATCCATCCATCCATTATCTATACTGCTTATCCTCAGAAGGTCGCGGGGGTGCTGGGGCCAATCCCAGCTGACACTGGGCGAGAGGCGGGGCACACCCTGGACTTGTTGCCAGTCAATCACAGGGCTGACTACATATAGTATGCACACTATATATGTATATACACACACAATTAGTTTAAAGCAAAATGCCACAACAGTGAGCCTCAAAGTGACTCCATACCTTGGCAACCATGAATGCACAGTGATATTTCCAACCACTTTATAAAAGAAGCGGTGACGAAATTGTGTGAAATAATTATTAAGGGATTTCTGCTTTACACTAAAATACTGTGTTTTACTATAGAGCACTTAGTAGAGAGGGTGACAGGAAACAGATTGAGAGAAAAGGGACTGACAAAACTCAGAGCTGGACTTTAAATTACAGTGTTTAGTGCTTGGCAAGAGCTGGACCATTGTGCTACAGAGTGCTCCTTCTAATACAATGTGAGACAGTAATGGTTCTAACCTTATCGCTTCCTGGCTTTTATTCCTTTCAGTGAACAAAAAATAGAGGTGACAGTAAAGTAATACTGAAAAAATTTTTTTACAAGAACTCAGAATACACAGCCTGTTACAATGAGTTCATGATTTTCATTTAAAAGTAAATTAATTGTAATTGCAACCTTGAACTGCAATGAAGTTACTTGTGACTTCTACCTTCAGCTTGTCTTAGGGCTCTGTAAAGTAAACTCCACATCTGGTGTTGCTATGAAAACACAGGCCAGTTTTATCAGTGCGGAGCAGCTGAGGTGAACAGATTCACAACGTTCCTATTCACAACATGAAATGTCAACAGTATCACCACTGACAGTACACAGACGCATCTGGTCACACTCAAACCAGAGCAATGACATTTATAGAGCTGTGCTTGTCTGCGTGTGTTCACACAAGAGTGTATAAGATGATTTCTCAAAGGTTGTCCAGATTCAGGGGTTGGCTGTTCAAACAGGTGTGGGAAAATGCAGCAGTGTTAATTTCATTAATGACAATGGTAAGATGATGACGAGACGAAAACAAAAAAATAAAATGGACTAATTCTCTATATATTATTGTTAAAATTGAGATTTGAAATGGGATTTGAAAATAAAAAACTTTAATGTATAATGACAATAATGGGGCATGGTAGAAAAAACAATTGGCTGATATTTGGACCCACTTCATTTGTAATGCTGCAGAGAGAAAGAGTGATAGTTTCTTATCTTCTCTTTGATGAAAATGCTTCACTTCAGTACAAAAATAAACCACAACTACAAACTACAAAAAGAAACAAACTACAAAGTTTTTGACTTTTTCTAACTCTTGAGCTCAAGGTTAAAACTAGAGCAAATCAAAAATTAGTATAGGGCTGCAACTAACAATAATTTTCTCCATTAATCAACTAGTTGGTTTGTCTATAAAACATAAAAAAATAACTAAAAATGCCTATCAGTTTCCCAGAGCCCACAGTGATGTCTTCAAATGTCTTGTTTTGTCCGACCACCAGTCCAAAACCCAAAGATATTCAGTTTACAATGATGAAAACAGAGTAAAACAGGAAATCCTCACTTTGGAGAAGCTGGAATAAGAAAATGCTTCTATTTTTGCTTGAAAAATTACTGAAACGATTAATCGATTATTAAAATATAGCAGCAGAAATATAGTAGCAGAGGTAGCAAAATACTAGATTAATTTTCTGTCGATCAACTAATCGACTAATCAAAGAATCGTTTCAGCACTAAAAAATAGCCTATAAAGTGAACACTATGGTGCCAGAGCCTCATTACTGCATTTGAATTTGATCTGCAAAACCCCAAATCTCTGAGAAATTACATTGAGCAGGCACTGCACTGATATGGGAAACAATACAGACATTCATGGGGCAGAATCCAGGAGAAAGTACACATGAATCTATTAAAGTCCATTACAGAAACCAGACGGCATCTCTCTGCTGTTCTGTACCGTGCAGAACTATCACTGGCAGTTTTCCTTTTTCTATAAATAAACAGTTTCTCTAATGTGTTGTTGTACATACATCCAGGGTTCTATCTGGATGCTGTCAGGGGACAGAAAAGATAAACACTGATGTGATTGTTGGTCTCTCCTGGGGTAGACCTGCTGGGGAATTGAACTGCGGTGATGCTGCCACCTCTCAGTGAACGCTCAGTGGGATCCAGGGAGAACAAGAACAAGAGAGGGAGAGGAGAGGAGAGAGGGAATTGTACAGTGAGTAGTTAGAGAAAAGACAGAGAAAACTGGAGAGAAGGGGAAATGAGCATGAACAGGAGCAAGTAGGACGAGAAGAGCAGGCAAAAGAGGCAAAGAGCGGAACTAAGGAGAATACAAAGTGGTGCAAGGGGGCAGAGGGGAATCGGATAAACAGCAACCACAGATACTGAGCTGGCCCCTCGGGCAACAGACTTCACCTGAGGCTGCTCCTCATTTTCTCTCCAGCTCTCCCTCTCTAAGCCGCTGGCAGCTGGCCTGCCACACTGACAATTACCTCCTCAACACACCTGGCAGGAACAGTGTCTGTGTCTATGCGCTTGTGTTTTGCCAGTTACCTTACAGCCAACACGCCTTGCTGGAGGGGGGTAAGCTCTCTTCCAACATGGCTTGGCCACTTAGGATTGTATGCACATGATTATAGTGCACGCACACAAACACAGACACAGACACAAACACCCTGCCAAGAAGCATAATAGCAACGTGCCAGCCCCCATTGGATTCTCATTATCTGAGCAATTCAACGATAAACAACAACACCAATTCCCTCCCTTTGTTTCCCTCTCATGGCACTTTCCTTCTCATTTTTCTTCAATTAATATCAAGTGTACACGAATGAAAAATACACCATACATTATGATTTAAAAATATAATGAAACAGAATGCTTATGTTGTTTGAGTCAAAGCTTAAATGAAGCCCTGGATATTCAGAACAACAATATGTGGCCTACAGTATGCCCACCTTTCTCTGTCTCCCACTGGGACTGAGGGTGACTAAGGGGACCATGTTTTCACATGCATGGCTGCAAACTGTATCTGCCTGTTTGTTCATAAATCTTCTTGTGGCTTTGTCTTCCTGGGCTCACACTGACCAATTATTACATTTCTCCCTGCTTCCACCCTCCATCTCCATTTGTACGCCTGTCACCAGTAACCATTCTCCATCTTTCTTCTTCTCTCTTGTTAACACCATCCTGTGCGTCACTAATGTGTGGCTGTGTATTTCTCTCCAGAGAAGGAGAGGAGAAAAGGGGACAAACCGGGAGAAGAAGCCCTGCCTCATTAACGCTGGTGGTCATGGCTCGTGGCTTTAGCATGTGCACACACACACACAGGCTTGCACACTGACACCATCACCCCGATTCGGTTGCGTAGTTATTGAATATATTTCTCCTACAAGTTTACGCATAAGGGAAAACACACACACACACACACACACACACACACACACACATCTGCGCTGTGTCCTTCCGGCGCCAGGAGTTGGTGATTATATCCTGTTTTCCCTACAGACATGAAAGGAATCAGGCAGAGGATACGAAACGAGAGATGGGTACTGATTGAAAGATGAAGGAGAGATAGCAGAGCTGGGGAATTTGCTGAGGTGGCTCTGAGCAGATATTTACACCTTTCTTATCTGATAACCATCAAATGGGATGAGCAGTGGAAGAGACAGAGTGAAGGGAGACAGAGGATTGACAAAAGCCAGAGAGAGTGTGCTAATTAGTGTCGGGGGAGCTTATTTTCACAATGTATTCCCTTTTAGAGTTTTGATTATCTGTTAAAAATTGCAATCAGATTATCAGACCTTTGAATCATTCTGCTTTCGAACTCGAAATCGAATGCTGTGGACTGATGTTTGGTGATTGTAGTGTTTCATCCACCAGCAGGATACCAAGAGACAAGAAACACCGTCATTATTTCACCAGTGAAAGGACCTCCGATTGGTGGCTGGTTACATGCCAGAATAGCTGACGGAGAAATCTAATATTACAGCCACGACCAAAATGTGCTGGCACTAAAATTCTGAATTATAAAACACCTCAATGTTTTACTGTCACAAAATTGGGATCTTTTTTTATGTTAGGGAGTTTTAGAGAACCCCAAAACTAATGATCTTCTAAAACCATCTGTAGTGCGATTGTAACCGACAAAGCCTTGGGCCCTGTCCCAGGGAGAAGCTTCCTGCCACAGCTTCTGGAATAAGATATCAACTCAAATACAAAGTCCAGACAGAGTACTTTACTTTATACAAGCTTACATCAATCTACAATTTTTTTCTGCCACCTTGCTCGTCATCGCTTCCTCTTTATTTCTTTTGTTGCAGTCTGTTACTTACCCTAACCCTTACTGATATCCACCTACCTGTGTGCATGCATGTCCAATTAATGTACAGCACACTGTGCAATTGTTCTATGGTTATTTTAAGTTTTCAGGCCTTTGTTGTGCTTCACAACACATAGGGACAAGCATGTTTATATGCATTTACAGCTGCAACTAATCAATTATTTTTGTCTTTGATTCAGGTTGTTTTTTGATTAATTGTTTAGTGCACTTGTGTCAAACTCAAGGCCCCTGGGTCAAATCCGGCCCGGCACCTCATTATATGTGGCCCGCGAGAGCTTGCAAAGAATATTATTTGTGCAATACAATTCTATGCTGTGTTATGGAAGTATGGTGTCCATAAACTAGCCGCAAGATGTAAGTATACGCTAGATGGCTTCTCTATCATACAGTATATAGCCGTTTCCAGCAGTGACACTCTAGCAGAGTGGTTGTAGCTAGTAACATTAATAGTAGCAGCCTAGCAAAACATCCAAGAAAAGAAAAGTTGACGCAGACGGAAGGCAATTTAAAAATGGAAAAGCCACCAAGAAAGGCACCAAAAAGTCCAAGAATTAAAAGGCAGCCTGTGTTCTCAGCAGAATATGTTTGCAAAAGTTACAGCAAAAACTGATGCAGCAGTAAAAGCCAGCTTTATTGTATCGTGGTTTTCAAAAGGTGCATTTTTGAAGCAGTGTATGCTGAAGGCATGTGAACAAGTGTGCCCTGACCAGAAACAGGCTTTTAACAATGACAGCTTGTCAAGAAACACTATTGAGGTTTTTTTTTCAATAAATTGTACGCATGTGTACAAATTGTTGTACACTTGAATGTTAGCTTGCCATTATTTTTCCTAGACTAGCTAGTTATCAATTATTACATTATGAGTTAAGTTAAAACAATAATAATCGAATGCAGAGGGAATTATGTAATATGATAACAAAAAGTAGATACATTTATATAGTCTTACATTTACAACCGGCCCTTTGAGCAACCATAATGCTGATATGGCCCGAGACGAAACTGAGTTTGACACCCCTGGTTTAGTGTATAAAATGTCAGAAAAAAAACAAACTGAAAATGCCCATCCCAATTTTACCAGAGCCCAAGGTGATGTCTTCAAATTGCTTGTTTTATCTGCCAACAGTCCAAAACAGACAAGATATTTGGTTAAATATAAAACACAGAACAGCAGCAAATGTTATCTAAGCAGCAATAATTTAATCGATTAAGCAACTAATTGCTGTAAGCGTTAAATGCACTTAATGGGACTTATTTTGACACTTGTGTTATAAAAATCAAGCTTCTATTAATGTTTATACCTGCACCATAGTGTTGATGAATCCACGTTTTTGGCAGAAAGAAAGTGTTGTTAGATGAAGAGACGAAGGGAATATCATGTAGTGTTAAAAAAAAAAGGCAGGTGCTGAGGGACCCTTCATGAGGTAATGGGTATCATGCACTTGCAGCTGTGCGCGTTAGTTCCAGCTCTTGCCCTGCTGTCACATTTCATACTCTTCTTTTTCTAAACCGACAACTGTACAGAAGTCCCTTTGCACTCCAGTGAAGCAGACCTACTATGAAGCTAATCTTTGCAAAAGAAACGAGCAGGTGTAAATATGGGCGATGTTCCCGGCAGCTAAATCTGTGTGTTATTCTTAAGTTATTTTAGAGTACGTTGATTTTTCTCTCACTTAGGTATCACTATTCCTAGGTAAGGTATTTTAGCTCTCATGAATGCTCACCAATGCTATTTCTGACCAATCATGTTTAAACATTCATTATACACCTGAAAGGCCGTTTGAGTAGCCTCTGTGTTATATTAGTACTGACTTGTGTGTGTGGCTGGCTCCTGGGTTATTGGTGCCATCATGTTTGTATCTGGAAAACATCTGCAAAAGTGTGTGGTAATGAGTTGGACAAGCATTCACACACACCAGCACACACAAATAATGAAACTCTTAGGACCAGGTGGCGCACAATAGAACAACAGAACGGATGCAGAATCATGCTCCCAAACATCTCTCTCTGACCACCTCTGTTGTGAAGAAGCATGCATTGTGTAAACAGGTGCTAGTACGCCCAACTTTTTCTCTACTGGAGAGAGACAGAAGGACAGAGAGAGACAGAGACAGATGGCGAGACAAGCAGTCAGAAGCATAGACAGGAAGAGAGAGGCACACTGAGATAGGGAGAAGTGGGGACAGAGATAGAGGTAGAAAGACAGAGAAGTAAAATTTTTGACTGAAGAGGAGATAGTGACCATGTCTGAATTTTTATGAAAATTTGTATTTTTTTTCCACGTCCTTTTCCCCACATACACTTTGTTATTCATCTCTCCTGCTGCCTTAGAACATCTCATTTCCCCATCTGTCTATTTCCTTATTTCTGCTTTTTCTCTTTTATCCTTTTATGTGCTGCCACCTGTATATCCAATATAGCAGACTTTAATAGACTAGACTGCAAACAAGCTGTTAAAATAGAAGCAGCAATAGTTTAAGTGTAATCTAGGCTGGATATGGCAGGTTTGAGGTTATTCCTTTATTGTCACAAGAGTAACTGTGTGCAAAAAACATCTCACAGTGCTGATAGTCAGTAAGTATGACCTTTGACTTTTAAAACACATAAAGTTGCTACCATTTGCACACGGAGAGCAGCAAAGACAACCTGCCAACTGTAGGATTTTTGTGAATTTCATCCAAGCATATTATTATTATTAACTATTACAAGCACTACAAATATGCCAACAAAACAATGGATTACATTCAGATAAACAAACACTGAACATCCTGATTAACTATCAACATAACTCATTGACAATGACACCGAACTGTTCAGTTATAAATCCTTGGGTTGTGAGGGCTTTTCCTTCCCATAATGAATATGATACGATATCCTCTCCAGAAATAAACAATGCTTTCTTTCTCAGATAAGAACCTGCATTTCTTTCCAGATCAGACAGAGTTTTACATTCACATACCTTTAAATAATTGAGGAAGTATTTCCTTTGCAGATAAGAAGACACAAGAAGAAGAAGAAGAAGAAGAAAAACAGTAACAGGCACCAGGGTGTGAAAATGGCCATAATATCACGAGCTAGAGTGGGTGGTTCTTTGGGAAAACTTGAGAGACAAACAGAGGAAGAGAGACACTTCAAAAGGGAAACCTCTTGGTTACATACACTGTCCTCCTTATGGTTTTAGGGCCAGAGGCAAAGGTTGGAAACTCTGACCCTCCTTGTTTTTGTATCATTTGATGTCTATGTGGAAAGCATTTATACAGATCTGAAGAACATGCCAGAGTATTGGTCCAATGGTACTACTGTGGAGGCTGCAGTCAGCATGCCCTGCAGCCAAAGGAAGAGTGTATTTCACTGAGAGTTCAGAGACATACCCAGATAAGCCGCTTGCTGACTGGGTTTAAGTTTGCCTTAGCTATAGTTTACTGTGAGGCTTTACTGGCTCACATAGCAGAGGAGACTGTGTCTGATTGCCTGCTCCCGACTTGCAGAAATAACCAGCAAGTCATTAAAATATGGCAGGAATGCCTGGGTAATAGGGCCACTACCAAACACTTCATAAATATTAGACGGGCTTGGGTAGACCCTGAACGGCAAGATCTTATACTGATACTCCTGGCCACAAATGCAAAGTGTATGCATCCATGTACCCACAGACCGTTTAAGTCGATGGAAACAAACCAATCCCTGTGAGAAAAGACGTTAAAAAAAAAAACAAACAAAAAAAAACACATCTTTTTAAGTAGCATCAGGAAGTGCAAGATTTTTAAAAACTGGTTTAGCCTGACCATCCTTTTTGTGAACACGGAACTACACTGAGTAGAACTCACAAATACCTGGAACTGCAATGGCGAGAACACCCTTGATTATTTGTGGGAGAGAAGGATGGAAAACAGGCCTCTTGCAACCTCAAATTGATGAGATTTGAGGAGCCAGTCCTTGGGTTATGAATCTCCCAGCAATACCAATTAACAAACAAGCAATGCTATTAGCAGTAGATTGCAAGGAACAGAGTGGTAGACTAGTGAGAGACTCCTTTAATAGAAATGTAATGGAAGGGTTAGTAGTAAGAGAAAGTAGCTAGTTTGTAAACTGTCTTGCAGATCTTGAGAATGAATTTAAATGCTGCAGAAATGTGTCTTTCACAAGAACAACATTTTCTTCCTGTCAAGTTTTCATCGGCACATATGCACAGCATGCAGAAAACAACCGCGATGAAATCATAAAAGACACAAGACTACTCAAAGGTATCAATGTCCTTGCACTTCTCTTTAATATACACCCTGTATAGTAGAGACATGCTGTAGATATTGTCTGCATTATGTCTCATTAATGCAGGACTATGCAGCAGCCTCAACACACGCTGAAAGGATATTAGAACAAAGGACACTAGGGATGTGGTGTCAGGTATGTATTATGTGTGCGTAATGGTGGGGAGGTGTGTTCCTGTTACTTCTTCATTGCATCTCTCTCAAAGCCAAAAGAGGTTTATGTACACACTGTACAGAATTTCTACTCCTTTGTAGCTACTTTTGCTATCTTTCTCCATGTCTGTCTCCTTTTCTCCAATTTGCTCCTCCCTGACAGATTTATGTATTTTTTCTACTCTGTTTTCTCAGTCCATTCCTTTGAGCACTTGGCACGGAGAGTAATTAACAGGTGTGACAACAGGCAGAACAATTGCCAATTGCAACCTGAAAAACACTGTCAGGAATTGTCCCATTAAAACATTTCACAATAATGTAAAACTATGGCTCTCGATTCCAGTCCTCAGAACAAGGTGCCCTGCTGGTTTTCATTCTAATATGTCCATGTTAACATTATAGTTAGTATAATATTAAATACATTTATCCTGGGTTTTTTTGTTTTTGTTTTATGCAATGGAGGATTAGAATTTTGAAACATTTATTAATAAGTGTTTCATCTATTGATATTTTTGGGAACAGGGGGGGTCGAATACAGATGTTCCAAGAATAAGTGACCATGATTCTCCTCAGTATCACAGTGGACACACACTGACTCCACTGAACACACACGCACAAAAGCAATTACCTCTCCCACTGACTACCACACTGATTTCCCCACTGATCTCAACTTATGCACCTGCTGTTCCAGTTTATCTTAGCTCTCTTACTTCTCTTATGTTTTCCTGCTGCTTCATTAACTCCTTGCTCAGTCTTTCAGTCTCAACCTTTCTGCTATTACATTTGATTTGGTCTCTCACATTCAGCTTTGTTCGTCATCCTCATTAGTTTAAGTTTGTTTATTGTTTCTTTGGTGAGGAGATGCCCTTCAATAACAATAACAACAATACAGCCCAATGGCTATTACCTTTAATTACGTCTTTGCAAGAGGTGCATCAGTAATTCCCACAATAAGGACAACAACCAAACACACTGTATACATACTGTGCTGTATAGTATGTAGCCCGATTCAGCTGTGAAATGCAGGTGCCTTGGAAACAAGCGTAGAAAAATGAGGACAAATTACCATGCTTTGGCTTACTGATTAAACATGGTATTTTAATCCATATTATCAGCAGGACAAGGTTAGGTCAAGTTTTGTCAAACCCAGCCATTGATCTCTGTGACCACTGATGAGTTACCATTTTCACTTTTGTCTTCTCTATATTTGTAGGCATAGGCTTTCCTGTGAAAGACACTCTGTTAACCTATGTTTTCAACTACTACACTGTAGTTTTGTCTTGACTGGGTCCAGGTGAGCCAGGGGAGGTCAGAGAACAGAGTATTGATGAGATGGCAGAAAGCAGAGAAAACGCTGATGTTGCTTTTGGGAGAGAAATAGATAACATTGACAGGGGAGTGTAACTCCCCCTCGGTCGATTATTGAAATGGAGAAAAGCTGTATGTGTGCGCAATTCCTGGGGCTTGGGGTCACAGCCTTGCAAAGATAGATGAACGTGCATGTCTGTCTGTCTGTCTGTCTGTCTATCTATCACCATGGGTGACCTTACTTTTAACTGTAAACTTAACTGCCACACACACACACACACACACACACACACACACACACAATTGAGTACTGTCCTGCGTCAGTGTGGGGAATAAATAGACTATCACTATGCCAGAACTGAAGCATGCTGCAACTGTGTGTGTGTGTGTGTGTGTGTGTGTGTGTGTGTGTGTGTGTGTGTGTCTGTCTGTGTGTGGGGCTCCTGCTGTGCTGATTTTCAGCAGGAACAGATGGTCCTGCCAGGGCTCTGCCGAAGCTCCACAGTCCATAGTCTATGAGAAGAATTGTGAATGTGTGTGTCCTGCTGATTTCCACCATTCATTTACGGCACACTTCCTGGTACAGTACCTGTTTTACATACTACCATACGTACACAGACACACTGACTGATTGTTGCAGTGTAAGTGATATCCTAGTGGTCTTTGGCCTACTTGTCTGTTCCATTGACACTTAGCAGCTTAATCCTGCTTGAAAGGCTCTTCACCGCTAAACTCATGTTTGCCAACACACAAAGCTGTCACACCTCACCCCTTTCTGTGTGTGTTTGTCCGAGCAGGTTGTGCATAATGTAACTGGGTATAAACACACATTCACATAAACGCCAGCTGTCAAAAAAGGACTCTTGGTTTTGCGGCATCCTACTGACACTATTAGTCAATAATAAATACACACACAAAAAAAAAACCTAAACAAATAAATGGCAAACAAGGAGTGTTACTGACACACAGCGAATGATCAAATTATTGAATTATTGTCTCATTCGTAGGTTTTGAAGCAAGGTTACATAAAAGGTATGAAATTCATACTGGCTCAATTACTGAATTCATCACTTAAATTCTAAAGGCTGCAGAGATGAATTGACTGGTAAATATATGGAGAATAAAAAGACTCCAGTAGATCAGTGGCTGACTTAAAACCCTCCCACTTTTGAAACGTATACTGTATGTTACAAGTTGTGAGTGCATGAGGACAGTGTGATTGTCCAGATGTGGACAAATTCCCTAAAGGGCTTTTACTGCACAACACACACTGGCAGGCAAGCTGGCAAACACACACACACACACACACAAACACACACTGTATCACTGCTTGGTATCCCAGTGGTGTGCCCATTCTCTATTCATCTCTCTGTCCATTTTCATTAATAAAAGCAGTAGTGTGACGGGTGGAAGCAGATGAGCAGATTAGCGAGACGTATTACGAACGACAAATCACATTGAAAGATCAAGTATTTTGAAGAAATTAATTTCACAGGATGGACTCAGACTACATTTTGGGAATTAATAAACAAAGAACAACTTCAGTGACTTGGGAGAGTGTGTCCTGTCATTCTGTCTCTTCCTGTTTGTCATTGTTTTTCTAATGTTCACTCTCTTTAGCTGTTGCCTCGCCTGTCAGCTTCTCAGCAGAGAAAATCTCTTGAATGCAGATTGCTTCCCCCTTCAGCTGAAATGACTAAATTCATGGCCTTTGCCAACTATCAATTTCAGGCAGAATTCCGCAGAAAAAATGAGTTATTTTTCTGTACACAAATGTATGTTTCAAATAAAGCTCAATAGTAACAGATTAACATTTAGCGTTGTTGATTGAGCACTTTGATTCACAGATAGACAAAGTGTTTGTGTACTCATTCTGCAGTATTCCCAAAATGTGTGCTACATTAGGCAGGCCCCCCACCCCTACTTCTTCAACTGCACTGCTTTAGCAGGGGCTGATCAGTGACTCCATTCATTACAGGTCAATTTGGGCAGTGTGCTCGATATGGCCGTTTCATTACACGCTTCCTTCCTGTCTGTCTCTCCGACTCGGGGGGGAAAAGATGGAGGGGCCGAGGGGGAGAAAGGAAGGAACAGGGGGAGGGAGAGGAGAGGAAGGGCGGGATTGATGGGGGTGTACAGTGGGAGAGAGGGAGAAAAAGCGTGGTTAGAAACAAGTGAATAAGAGAGGGAAACAGTTGAAATGAACATATTGAGGGAGATAGAAAATGTTCACAGTATGTGGTGAAGAAAGGGAGATAAGTACAATATGATGTGTGTGGGGGCGGTGGAGGATGAGAGAAAACAGGATGACATAAATAACTGAGATATGCTAAAAAGGGCTGAATGACAGGATTTGACTGATTAAGATAAGAATGATGGAGACATAAGGTGGGACATGCAAGGTTAAAGAAAGGGAATGAGGGAGGAATAGTGGTGAATGGGTGACTGCATGGGAAGAATAGCAGAAGAAAGTGGAAGACTAAGAAGGACAAAAACAGGTGAGTGGAGAAAGGTGGGGACAGGAAGGAAGGAAGGAAGGAAGGGGGAGACAGGGGGATGAAAGAACCAGGGAGAGGGTGTGCAGGGAAAAGGAGGGTAACAATAGAATGATGGGATGAAGAGAAGTGCAGGGAGTCACACTTTTATAACAAAATGTTTTATATTAATGCTAAAACAAACTTTACCTAGCCACATGAACTTGTCATTAATAATTAACAATTAATTATTATGAATTCACAAAACTATTCCCTGGAGTTTAAAAAAGACTGTGTCTTGCCCAAGGCTGCCTCCATTAAAACCACAGATTAAGATTTACAGATTAAAGGAAAATTCCAATTATTTTAGTTGCCCAGAAACACACAACCACCTCATAGTAACCCACATGGCTACATACACATACTGTATGTGTGATGACACCCTTCTGTAGCTGACAACTGACAGCTCACTCTGTTTCAGTACAAGACTCTCCTTTACAAGCTCCTACTTCTTATGAAATTACTCTGCGACCTCACTTCATCTTCCTCCTTTTTCAATAGCATTTCTACATCAGCCTTCTTTTGTGTGAGTGTTTAATGTCCAAAGGTTCAACTCTAACAGTCATAGTCATGGTCTCTAAGGAAGAAAGAAACTGTAGAAAACAGAGGAAAAACTCTGTCCCCAGGTTTAGTGTTTCTCAGCAATTAGGTCACTTATCAGTGCTTAATTTAACTCAAACCAAAACAACATTGTGACTCAAACTGCATCTCCTCTGCTTTTAGATTCTGGCATGCTAGTGTGTGTATGTGTGTGTATGTGTTTGTGTGCGAGGAGAGCATTAGATTGCAACAAGGCATGATACAAAGGAGGGAAAAGAGAGTGAGAAAGAGATTCAGCCTCAACTTTTCCCCTTGGGATTGGTCGCCATGGCTACGGAAGCATTTTTCAGCTGAACGTGGGACAAACATAAGGAAGAGTGAGAGAGTGAGAGAGAGAGCGTGAGAGCAAGAGAGAGAACATGGTGCCACTGAGATACTGTCATGAAGTGTGACAAGTGTGTTAATGTAGATATACATACTATAGATGTAGAGGCCCCTTAAGGCAAATTGTGATTTGTGATATTGGGCTATATAAATAAAATTGACTTGACTAGATGTAATGATGATAATGTAGATAGTAGATAAAACAGTACTTAAAAAACTTAAAGATTAAAATAGAAATGACTGCAAAGTATTGTAGATTACAACATATCAGTGTATTATATAATTTCAACCTGACTGTCATCTATGCTAAACATTCAGGATGCAATAACAAAAACATGTCTGCCATATATAGCACTGCAGCTAGGTAACAACAAGATACTTGATATCTAACAGCAAACACGTAAGGCGGCAGGGAAAAGCAGTGACCCAGTACGCGCTCTAAGATCCCTAATGGAAAACAGAGCTCAATGAGAACAAACAGCATCAAGAGACTATAACATCTCATCTTACAACCAGACAATCAGACTCCATCTATATTTCAGAAGCCACGGAAAACTGTGACAATGGGCCGTCATGATCCAAGATTAGCGGAGGGCACCTTTAATGAGGAGGAGGGCACAAAGGGATCACGTTTCCTTGCTGGAAGGCTAACTACAGTATCACCTGAGGGCAATTAGTCCGAATTCTGTAACAAACCTTGAGGAAGAGTAATTGAACCTTTGCATTAAATCCAGTTTTCTTAAACATCCAATCAGCTAACCAAGAGAATTTAAGTGAATTTAACTGATACCCTGAATTATTGGATGTATTTTTATTGGACCAAGTGTCATCTTTTAAGTTACAGAGCATGTCAATTTGGAATCCGATTGACAAACAGCCACAAACATATAGCCAGAAAAATATCTATTGACTAATTAATAACTCCCTTTCCCTACCTTCCAAAGAACTCAACACAGGACATGACTGTCTCAATTTTCGCTGCAATAGGTTTGTCAATATTTGCATAAAGTACAGCCAATGTTACTGGTGATGAATTATGTATGGAGACTAAAGGAAAGAGACTTGTAAGGGCTGGTTCTGCTTGACAATGTTGCCATGGACCTACCAAGTGTGTGTGTGTGTGTGTGTGTGTGTGTGTGGGGGGGGGGGGGGGNTTGAATGAGTGTCAGTGAGAGAGCGTGTGAGCGAGTGAGAGAGAGAGATGCGCTCTGCTGCGCTCACCAGCAAAGTCACTGCTTTCTCAAGGACACTGCGGCTAAGGGGCAAGAAAGAGAGAAGGAATGACACACAGGAAGAAGAAGTGAGAATGTGGCAGAAAGAAAGACAGACATTTTGTGATAGAAGGCAGAGTAAGATAAAGAAACAAGCAGAGAAACCTGAAGAAAAAAAACGAGAGTGGGGGAGACTGCAGATGAGAAAAGTGTGAAAAAAAGAGGGAGAGACGAAAAAGAAGGGGGGTTGCGAAAAATATTTGGTTGATTTGGATTATTCTTTTTAGTTTAATCAATTAATTGTTTAGTGTGAAACATGTTTAGAAATTGTGAAAAATCCCATCACAGTTTACCAGAGCTCAAAGTGACATGTTAAATTTACAGCGATATAGAACATAGAAAAGCAGCAAATACGGCTAATAGGTGGTAGTTTGGCTTGAAATATTTGTTAAATAATTAATACCTAACTAATACTATCAAAGTTATTGTCAATTTATGTTTGCATGGATTTCCTGTGATTCATCGACTGATCGTTTCTGCAGCAGTAATACAAACTAAATTGACTGAACACCAACAGGCCACCCCAGACAACAGAGAGCCCACTGAGCAGCAGCAGCAGCAGCAGCAGACATGGTATGTTTATGTTATGCACACTGTGGAGCAGAGCAGCGGAGCAGCTTTTTCTGCTTGGTTCAGTCTCACCAGCGATCCACTAAAGCCTCTACAGCAATCAATTATTTACACAAAAACACAGATACGTGCAGACCCCAAAACACTCCCACTGAGATGATAGTGGGGAAGGCCGCTGGGTGAATTGCGTAAAAGCTACTTTACATACATAAGTAGGCAGTTTACCAAAGCTGTCTGTGAACTCGGTAACCACACTCGGACCACAGCCTCTGACCAACTGTGATCAAAAACATGTGTCTAACCTAAAAGCATCTTCAGTGTCCATTAATAGACCAGACCACATGATGAACGTGGGGCTTCTGTTTATTCAGATGCACAGATGGGTTGAGAAAACATGTAGGTGAGCAGATACAGTAGGAGGGCATGAGATAGGTAGAAGATTTTAGCTTTTACAAAAATTAGATTCAGTGCTAGCTGTCCCACATACAAGCTTTCCCTTCCAAAAGCTTTTCGGTTAACATGTGAAAATTGATGGCATGTTATTTACAAATAGGGAAAAAGGCAGATCTGCGCTGCCATTCTTGCTGCTCAGTGGATATGTACTTGCAACACATGTCTTAAAATGGCGCTCAACACTTCTCAAGCTCCTCTTCCATTTGTCATTCTCTCTTCTTTGATGGTTTTCGTGGGAAAATTTAGCACAAAGTAGAGAGGAATTCATAACAGTGCAGAGTGAAAACAATTGGCTTCTCATGAACATAATGATCTTTCTCTTCTCTTTCCACATGAACTCTGAAAATACTCTGGCTGAAAATACAAAACAAACAAACATACGTGCACACACACGCACAGACAAACACACTCAGTCTTGGGCTCAGCATGGGTGTGAACCAACCTCCCTGCTACAGGGCTTCTCTTGTTTTCTGGCTGATTGGGCTGCAATGTAAACAGTCACCCACCAATCCTGCAGTGGCCCTCTTTACGTAGAGAGCAACAGATTGAATATACAGAGATATAGAGACAGAGAGATAAGAAAGGATTCTGTTATTCATTCCACTCACCTCCCTCTGTCCTCCTATCTGCTTATCTGCCCACTTCTTTTCAGTGTCTGTCAGCCACTGTGTCCGTCTGGAATCACGGTGTCAGAGCAGGCAGAGTTCAGCGCCTGAGAAGACACCAGTTCAAAGGTCAGTTAACATCAGTACGACAGCACTTGAGGATCATGTTCAGCTTGACTTGAGTCACACACTGACCAGCTGACATCAAAAGGGGAGTAAAAAAAACCAAAAGAGCTGCAAATAAAGATATGCTGGTGTAGTTAAATAGTAGTGTGTGTATCATGCATTTCCTTGCGTGCGCAAGGAACTCACACAAACACACAACTATATGCAGGTACACACTCCACTGCTATCTATAAGAAGGCAAGAGAGAAAGAGAGAGTGAGTGGAAGAGAGAGCTGAACAGACAGTGAAAGATGAGAGGCTGGCACTCTGGCAAGCGCATCTTTAATCTTGTGTGCGATAAGAGTAATTATTTTGCATTGAAGTATGACTGATTCAGTTATGCACACAGCAGACCCTCATTCTTATATTACTTTCTCCTCTCCTTCCTGCAAACATCACCAGAAAGGGCAGTGGGGAACTGGTGAGGGGGCCTAGGGGACTACTAGGGCTAGGAAAAAGCAAAAAATATTGGAAAGGAAGCATGGATAAGAGAGAAGAATAAAAGAAGAGATCGGAAGTAGGGAGAGAAACTGAAGTAAAGACTATTAGTGGAAAACACAGAAGAAGAACACTCACTGACCAGAAAATTGAGACCCTGAACTTGCAGAGGGAGTGGGCCCTCCTTTCCTATTTGCATATGTGTCGCTACATAAATACTTGCATGCAACATCAATTCCATTTCCACATTTGCTTTCCATGCAAACAGTTTACAGAGGATGAAACATATAGCACTCTATCACAGATTTTCAGAGAAAGTTAGACATGTTTGACTTTGAGAAAAACTGCCTACTAGCTTGTCTGCTGAATTCTCCCAACATTAGCCACTTTCCAAAGGTTGTATAATGCACTGCTGACCCATTGTTCTTTCATGTTGCCAGCACTGCACAGGAAAGTTGCTTACTTTAATTCACTGTTACGGAAGTCTGACGTACAACCATACCACAATAAGCACCTGTAGCTTTTCACTTTCAAACTACCTCGTAGAAACTGAATTTATCAACAGAAAAGTTGTTCACATATTCAGATGTAGATGTATGTAAAAAACCTTGTTTACCTAACTGACATTGTCATTTGAGACTTTACTGTGAAAAAACGTGTTGGGTTTGAGAACCACTGTGTCCTTTCTTATTAGCTAAAACATCTGGCACCTGAACCAGATGAATCTTGGGTTGGGTTTAATTTGTACTATTGTAAATCAGTGAGAACAACCTTGATTGCTGGAATACTGGGGGGAAATCTGCTTTGCTCAGGATTTATGAGTGGGGTTATGAGATATGTGAAAACTCAGTGTACAGCAATAATCCTAACAGATCATACCTAGTGCAGTGTATTACAATGCATAGAATACAATCCTCTGAGATACTATGTAATCACGTGTCCCTCCCTGTGTAGCCAAGTCTGACAGTGACGATCATGACAAACTGGATACAACAAACAGACGGCGGTGCACCCTCCTACAAATATGAGACGCAGACACACAGCCAAGAAAATCAAAGCAGAACAAATCTACAGTAGTTGCTTTGTGTTGTTTGGAGAAGTGGTCACACCTTGTATAATAGAGCATAACTGAGGTGGGTGTTGGTTGGTGTAATTATGGATGTAATCTTGTGGTCCTGCAAGACAAACTGGTTCCCAGTCCCATTCTGATTGCAACTCTACTCACCTATCTGACACGCACACACACGCATCAGACTTACAAGCACACTGCACAGGGTACACACACAAACTCACTTACACACAATTCTCCTGTAGAACTTAAAAAACACATTTCAAACCTTTGTAGCATCATTAAAACCTTATCAAGATCAAATCAATCTCATTTTTTAAAGATACTCTGTGTGCCAAACTCTTCTAAGCTTTGGATTTATTTGAGTAATGTTTAGACTGTGCCTCTCGCCCAATGTCAGCTGGGATTGGCTCCAGCCCCTCCGCGACCCTCTGTGGTTAAGCGGTATAGATAATGGATGGATGGATGTACAGACTGACATCACAACATTTTTTTGTATTTTGTATGCTTTGTTTAGAAAAACTTTAGATAGTTGGACAGCTGACAAACAAGATGTTATAAGTGGGGTTGAGCATAAAAAAATTATGTTGTGAGAGTTGTAGAAGGTGTTGACGTTTGTCTTATTTTTTGTTAGAAAACCACAGTTGGTATTTGAAAGCTTATATGTCATACAATAAACAAGAATACACTATTCAGCACTTTCTGTCTTAGACAGTGACTCAAAACTACTACTGGTGCAGTATACAATATGGGTCCTTGAAAAGCTAAGCAAGAAGTTAAACAGGACATATAGCCTGTGTTTTCCTTGAGTGCAGACTGACTGCCAAGAACCATACACAGGACAAAAGTACATTACAAGCAAATTTGAAAATTAAAAAGAACAGAGAGAGAGCGGGCGCAAGTCCATTTTTCAAGCAAAAGATCGATCATCATTAAAACATGTTAGTCAGCAATCTGTTGCCGCAATTACAGTTTGATACTAACAAATATTACAAACGGTACATCATATTCAATATGGAATTGACATATGAATTAGATCACAAACAAAACTGCTGCATAAAGCCACACGGCATTGAGAGATGTTAATATTATATCTAAAGATAATTTCTATCTAGTTATTTTTACAGAAAATCTGGCAGGTGTATTAGGCAAAGGTAAAGCATGGCGTGTAGATTAAGCTTGTACATCATTTTTCACACCTCTAACAGGCGTGGTGAAACAGTTTAATGATGGGGAGTATAAAAAAAACAACTTATCACAGATATGCATTTCTTCTCTCTGTAGCACAGCACTTCTGCAGGGGTTAATGGAGACATACTGTCAGATAATGATCTCCAGTGAGTGACACGTGTTCTCAGTGTGAGTGCTCATGAGAGAGAAAAATAAACCTTCCATGCATTTTTTAATTTGGCAATCCTTCATATCTCATTTGTAAACCGTTACAGATAGTGAGAAATAAGAAGCTAGGTGTCAAACTGAGAAGCAATGGAGCATAAACAAAGACATCATTTTATGGTACAGTAGGTGGTATAAGAACCTGACTCAGTGCGTAAAACACAACCTGTAAGACATTGAGCTTGTCAGTGACAGATTGCCAGTGTCACTGATTGTCATTTTGTTTTTTTGTTGTTTTTTTTAAATCAAGAAGCTGAGAGAAATGTGACCAAAAACACACATTTGTGAACATTTAAACATGCACACTAGCAAGGAAGTCTACACAAAAAACCCCATGGGCACACACAATTTCACATGCCCCCATAAAACACACTAATGAACCAGTCTGTCCAGTTAGTGCGCTTTCTTGTCTCTCCATCTGCACATCTACCGAGGTCAGGGTTGTGCTTTCTGGTCCATATGCTGCAGGAGACCCCCCCACCCACTCAATGAAAAAAAAACAGGGCAGAGCACTCTCTATCTCCATGAATTAAGCTCAAAGAGCCACTCCTGCCATTAAGATATTCATTTCCACTTAAAGAAGTGCAAACACAAAGAACAGGTGGATGTTTAAAGCGAACAGGAACTTTGTAAGACTACAAACCTGCCGAAAAGTCATGGCCCATATTCTGTAACATCACTGCTACTGTCAGCTCTACAATGATAGATATTTAAAGTATAGATTTACATAAAACATGACAAAAAAAACACAAATTTGTACTGTCATTTGTGTCTACTTTCTGCTCAATTTATCTTTTAAAACATTTTCATGTTATTAAAATGACGATGAATGATGTTACCATTTTTACTTCAATTCGGTTGTGCTGCACACATTTGTTGTTTTCTTAACATCATTACAAGAGAAGCTGTATTACTGTTATCTAGTTGTAATCTGCTGTTATTTTACAATAAAATAAGTTGACACTGCTGATTTTATTTTGTGTTGTCTCTAACCATCATTATGTTTGGTACAGGACTCCATTCACTTCATCATGGACTAATCAGGAAATGCTGCTCATTTAGTATACCTGAGTTGGGTTTTTTTTTTGTTGTTGTTGTTTTTTTTGTTTTGTTTTTTTCTTTTTAAATACTGCAGTCAGTGAAAATGTGGTCACTGAAATTTTTTTTAGCTTTGAGCCTGAGTTAGATTGACATGGCACATTAGTTGATCTCACTGTCAAACACCAGTGTGCTTTCATAAAAAAAACATAATAGACCATTCCATTTAATTCTAAATTTGTTCCGCTGTTCAATTTGTGGAATAAAATTAAAATGACAATCCCTTTTGAATATTCATACACTCTAATAGTAATTATGATGTGAGAGAGTATCCCTAACCTCACTTTCAATTTAAAAATATGACATGTAATCCTAATCCAGATAATCTCCATTATAAATCATTTTCATTACACTGATGCTCTTGCATACACGATTTGTATGTGTTTAAAAACATAAAGGGCAATTTTCTGAATTAATTCAGTTCAAAGACTTCTGAGACCAGTGCGTGTATGTACAGTATGTGGGTGTGTGTGTGTGTGTGTGCGCGCACGAGTTAGAGTCTGTGCATTTCCTAGCACCAGACGATTCAAAAAGTCACAGATATAAAAACATACACAGGCGAACAACTACAGAAGGATTGCAGTTCACAGAGAAGCATTTGCCAAAGAAGAACAAAGCTCTCTCTTAACCCACAATTGCACACCTTTGTACTAGCACACACACACACACACACACACACACACACACACACACACACACATAGTGGAGGAAGCCCTAGAATTGGTTACCTGTTTCTATATTTCCTCAGCACATAAGGCAGGTTAGCCCACAGATTTCCACTGATTTAGCCTTGGCTTTGGAATTCCAATCAGGAAACAACTAGAGGGTGAAGGGTGAGATGGGTTGTGGGTGGATGGAGTGTGGGTGGGGGCTGCCAGTTGAGACAAAATGAATACATGGATGAAGAGTATTCAGGGGGATTAAGAGTAGCTATGAGGACAGAAATACCTGATTTGTATACAAAATCGACAAAATCCATGTTGGCACCCTTTCCGGAGCCACACCACATTACAGAATGCAGATGCTGATACGAGCCTGATGGTGAAGTGAAAGAGGTGGAGCGTGAGGTTGGGAGAAGCAACATGGGAGAGAGAGTGAGAGGTGCCAGGAAGTTTCCCGGCCCAACCTGTTGCTCCTCATTCTTGTGGGTCAGGAAGCTTTGCTCTGCCTCATTCCACTCAACAATAAAAGCAATTTAAGATGCAGCAATTGCAGAGTAATTTACTGCTGACTGTATTTCTTTATACCCAGGAGCAAGTGTTCAGAGAAATCAAATCCTTCTCTTGTAAAAGAAATAAGATCTAGTGACCAGTTCAACTGAATCACACATTTTTAGTAATTTTGAGAATAAGCCACTTATCTATTTTACTATGCATAAAAAATGTATAGGCTTAAAATGATTAGGCTAAGCTGCAGGTTTGATGCAAGAAACATTATAGAGAATTTCTATGAATGCTACCACTGTTAACAAACACACACACAAACACACACACACACACACACACACACACACACACACACACACACACACACACACACACACACACACACACAGACAAACAAATAAAAGGACACACTCAGTTTTTATATTGAGTTTGAACAAAATCCCCCAAATTCTCCGAAGGCCCAAAGCCCAATTAGAAAAGGAATGATTTTAATTTAAAAGGAAGACAACATAATGCTTTTTCAGCAGTGTATCTTTTTACTATTGATCAAAGGGTTCCTCTCCCCTTTGTTCTGCAAAAACAGAAGTTAAAAAAATTGATAATGGCATCTGTACTAAGTGAAATTGTTGTGCAGCAACTTTTTGCTTTGCTGAAAAAGGCACAGAGACAGCCATCTCAATTCTGTAGAGCTATTCAGTATTTCAAGCAAAGCTGTTTGGTGGGACACTGAGCCAATGACAGCTCAACGCAAAAAGCACATACACTGTTCTTAACTACACACTCACTCACACACACACACACACACACACACACAGTGAGCCCCAGTCAATGGTTGTGATCTGACACCTACAAAGACACCCCTGTTTCAAACATGACTAAAGACCCCCTCTATGTTGTCCATACAGCTGCAGCAATTGGTGCTGGTTTGTGGGCACACTTGTGTGTATAGGCATAGGTCCCTAAAATCACTACTCACAAATTGGTCTACATTCAGTGCTGAACAGGAGCTTAAATGTTTAACACTAACCCATTCTGCAGCAGAACACACACACAAACACACACAAACACAGGACCCTATAGACAGTGCAAAATGCCTTCAACACTAATGCAGCGTAGGAGACATAACTTAGACATCCTGTATGGAACCGCAAATAAAAGTTGACACATCACGGACATAGAAAACACCTCCCAAAGATATTTGAGTGTGTTCTATTTTGAAAATGTGCATTTCATGATGTTATGGTGTTACAGGAATAACACATTTTTGGCTGACAGTATTCAGAAAAATATGAAATCATTATTTTTTCAAGTTGTAACAATATCTGACAGTTTTGCAATTTTTGTGGAAATTAAACTAATGAAATGTCTCAAAAGTCTTTTATGTGGTAAAACTGTTGGGGATCCTCTATCAAAATATAATGTTTTATCTAGAGCTGAAACAATTAATTGACTACTTACTTGACTGATACAACTATTCTGTTAATTGATTAATTGTTTCAGTCATTTTTCATTGGTTCCAGCTTCTCGAGTGTGAAGATTTGCTGCTTTTCTTCGTCTTATGTGAAAATAAACTGAATATCTTTGAGATTTTTCACAATTTTCTTCATCAAATGATTAATCAAGAAAATAATCAGCAGATGAATTGATAATGAAAATAATTGTTAGTAGTATTTGGTTATCACCACGCAAATCCTTCATTATTGCTTCATTTGTACAATCTCCATCAAATCTTCTGAGATCAGTTTGAACATTTGAATGTGAGATATACTGTAGATTTCATTAAATCTGCAACAAAGCACAGAAAAGAGGTGCAAATCATCTATCTATCTGATAGATAAATAGTAAGAAAGGACCCAAGAGTGTAATAAAACTCTCAATGGCACAAGATCAAAACTTGAAGTTCTCCTCTGAAGGCAAAATATGAATATATGCCTGTCTTTCAGTGAAACATTGGGCTTATATGGTCTATTTGATGTCACAGGTATTCTGTGGCTGTTTTGTATCTCCCCTGTGAAGTGTTTCATTTCATTCAATTAGGCATGCAAGTGTATGTGTCCAATAGATGCGATTCAGTCTTTTTCCAGGTTTATAGGTCGTGCTACAGTGGGTAAATGCTGTGCTCACCCAGATCTTTCATATCAGCCAGACAACCGACAGAGTGCTCAAACAGAACATGAAAAAGGCAGGCAGACAGGAAGGGGAATAAGGTAGGGCAGTCTTGACTCCTTGTGTTTCTACCACTCGTGTATCAACACACACAAGCACACCAAATGAGAAAGAGTGACTAAGTCTCACCCTAGGCTTCATACAGTAGCTCTTAACAAATCCAAGCCTTTGCCCAATCATTTCCCCTCTCTCTAGGTTGCCATAGCTACAGCCTGCCTCCTTGTCTGTACTTTGGGAAGGGTGAGACTTTACCACTGTGCGTGTGTGTGTGTGTGTGTGTGTGTGTGTGTGTGTGTGCATGTGTGTGTATGTTTGTGTACTGTGTGGTAACCCCAACAGATCTTAACACTTCCTATCTGTCAACTTTTCCATTCACACTCCTATTGGACGTCTGAGACGGGAAGGTGTGAGACAGCGAAGAGGTGAGCTGCGCCGCCGAGAGAAGGAGGTCTGTGAGAAAATAACTGTAGTGTGGTGGATGGGATCGCTCATCACCCCACACGTGTCTTCCCACAGTACCGACACAATGTCTAAAGAGCAACAACCAGGCTTCTATTGTAGGGGCAGAGTATGTACTGTGCTCCCTTTTTTTATTTTTTTCCATCTATCAAAAAAGCATTCTTCAGTATCAGCAGCTACAGTAGAGTTGGTTTGATCAGCCTCTGAGATTAGGAGCTAAATGAATAATTTCTCACACAATGTAACATGAGTGAACTCCTAATTAGTGTTCAAATGAGTAGTGGATTAATCAGTTAGTTGATCAACAGAAAATAAACTGACAACAATTTAGATTGATTAACTGTTTATCATTTATCAAGTAAAAATCCCAAACATTCTCTGGTAACTAGTGTCATTTACGTGAATTTTGATCTGATACTTTACTTTGAGAAATATTAACTTCTCAAATGTAAAATGTTGTCTAAATACAGCAGCCATACCAGAGCTTTACCTAAATAAAATACTCTATAATTGGCAACATTTTGATTGAAATCAGTAACTATCGGATCAGAGAATAAGTAAACAAGATTATTAATCTGACCAGAAATTTGACAAAAGCTTTCAGTACTCGACAGTTTTTAAAGTTCGGTGGTACAAACACATTTTGGTAACAAAAAGTATTGAGGATTGATACCTACACTTAGGTACTAGCTTCTTAAATGTGAGCATTTGTTGCTTTTTCTCTGCTTTATATGCTTATAAACCAAATATCTTAAGGTTTTGAGCTGTTGGTCGGATAAAACAAGCAATTTGAAGACCTCACCTTGGACTCTGGGAGAGAGAACAATCATTAGTTGTAGCCCTACTCCTAATTATATCTAATATTTATTCTCTTTTTGGTGGGGATCTCACATATTAACTATAAAAAATAGTGTGTGATTAATCCTTTTATGTACTGTTTGTACATGTTGTACATGTTTGTCGATAGCCTCTAGCTCTTGGATCTTGGAGTGTGTGTTTGCTATGTGTTGATGATACCCTTTATGATAAGACAATATGATGATCTGCACAGATACACTGATTTACTGTTTACCAAACAAACATTGTCAAACTGTACAGGGAGGTGATGCAAAGATTTTAGAAAATTCATTATTCATAATAAGTACAGCACTGTTTGTGAAGCCATCAGTGGAGGTGAGAAAATTAGTGTGTGTGTGTGTGTGTGTGTGTGTGTGTGTGTGAGAGAGAGAGAGGTTGCCAGCGACTTCTCCTACTTCTGTAAACAGGGCAGAAGAGTCAGGGCTGACAGAGACAGGACTCTGTGTGTGTGCGCATGCTCAAGGTGCATGTGTGTCTTCAGAAGTGTGCTTCTCAATGCACTACACCAGATGGCACCTTGCAAGCACACCACACAGTGTATGTGTGTGTGTGTGTGTGTGTGTGCATGCTTGTTTGCTATCAGGTAGATGACAAGAATGATACAAACACTTGAAGATCAACATATCACTAAAACTCCCACCACCTGCCCGCCAGCAGACAAATATAAACACAGTCTTCTCTTACTCTGCTATTTCTTTATCTCCCTGCATCGCTCCACTTTTCTCTCTGTTCTCGCTCTCTGCAGTCCTGCCATCCATCATCATTAGGAGGTGAACAGATGACCTGTCTACACCTGCAACCACTCTCTGTCCCTTTACTCAGAGGAGAGGAGAGGAGAGGAGAGGAGAGGAGAGGAGAGTGGAAGGTGAATGGTGAGGTTTTGGCCATTTAATAAAGATTCAATAAAAGGAAAAAGATGCAGATACAATAAATGAAGATGTGTTGTATATTTATTTAGCCTATCTAAATCATGTACAGTGTTTATATACATGTTAAGACTATACCATCACCCCTCTCTGAATTAAAGGGGTATTAATAGATAAAGCAGTATATAGCAATACTGTATGCTCTTGTGATACATCACAGGTAATATCTCAATACATCTATTGTGATACAGAACTACGGATGTGCCCTCTGTTATTATAAGCAAGAACTGTTGTTTTTTCTGGTAATTTCGCACTTTGCACAGATTAAACAGAGCTGATCACTTTCTCTGAGGGTACAGTGTAGTGAACATTACCTGCATAACTGATGGATAGGACTGACACTTTGGCTGTGTCCAAATCACTCTCTTTTTACTATATAATGCTCTACATTTACTCTCTGCCATTTTATAACGAAAAAAGTAGCATCCATGACATGTACACTGCTTTCTTTCTTTCTGCTAACTGTCCCATTACTATAAAATTACAAAGAATTATGCAAAAATTCCTGTTGTGCGACTCTACACCTAACAGCGATGAAGTCTTAATTTACGGCTAAATATTGAGCAAACTATTAAGTGTATTAAGGGATTAGTGAATGAGTGAATGAGAGTGTGAACTCAGACACAGCTTTTGTGATGCAAGACACAATGCAAATTCTGACACATTGCCCTTTCTCTAGTTGTGCAATGACAGAGCATTAGCCACACTGCACCAAGTACAACACCACCAAATAAAGTCCCAAGTGTATAATTAAAAACTTGTTTCAGAGATCTTAAAATAATATTTAATCAATTTAGGTATGATTTGCTTTTGTTTACGTGCATAATTGTCTGCGATTTCACTCCGCTTATGTGATAATACTGAACCATCAAGTCAGTATCTTGTACCAAACAAAGCAGGGAGTTGATGAACCTTTCAATCCCTAAAGGAGGACAAAGGTTCAAAGCCGATGGAGACAAATATAGAGAAGGCGGGAAGAAGCGCAGGATGGTATGAGAGGAAAGGACGGGAAGATGGAGGAGGAGAAGAGCGGAAGAAAGCATAAGGAGGATGGGAGGACGAGCAGAGGACAAAGTATTGTCTCCTGTTAATATGTAAAAATAACTCTGCTGCTGCCTGGTGGAGGAGCTAACTGGGTCAGAGAATTCCCACAGAGAGACAGAGAGAGAGGAGAGGAGAGGAGAGAGAGGGAGAGGTATTACATCAATTCAGTCTGTGGTACCAGTGTGAAGCAGAAGTCAGTCTCTCTCTTCACCTTAGGCTGTTAAGGCTCTCTGTGCACATCTATTCCATGTATTTGTTCATCTTTCTATCCATCCATCCCCCTGATAGTCCCCATCCCACCCCCTTCACATCTTATCATCTCCCCCTTTCCTCCATCTCTATTTCCTTTGTTTACGCCCTCATCCTTTCCTTCCTCTGCTAATAAACACAGCCTTGACTCTCTCACATTCTGCTCCCGAGTTCCCCTCTTTCAATTAACCCTACTCTCGGTCTCCCTTTCTCTTTCACCGTCTCTCTTTTCTCTCACTGTAAATACACATTTCTAACACATCTCACTAAATGAGTGAATGGAACTTGGTGTGTAATACATTGACAGTTAATCTACTAATACAGCATTTAATTACCCAGCAGTTAAGCAATGTGACACATCTTGAACCGATGATAATGATGGTGAACCTGACTGATAACCTTGCACGAATAAGAAGGGTGTATTAACTCAAGTTATTATATTGCAGTCTGTATTATTATCAGTGGCACAAAATCAGTCCTGAAGGCCTTACATCATGTCTGGTTAATGTGATATCGCACTCTTAAAACATTATCTGGCAACTTACTTGGCCTCCAACAACATGATTTAATTTACAAACTAATTTACAACAATATTGTTGTCAAGTTATTCCATTATTTTGTCCATGGTTTTTGGTCACACACAGCTCTGCACAATGTTTCATGGCATATATTTTTTCCCCTATTTTATTCATTCTTATTATTTATGCACTATATCCATTCCCATTCCCATCTATCAAATCCATGCTACTTCTATCTCAGCCTGTGCACCTGTCTATCACAGCATAGCATAGCACAGCATAGCATAGCAGCATAGGAAGGATATGTGGAGCACCTTGACACACTAGCTAAATGTGAGCATAAAACCATCTTTAAACTTTTCCTAAAACATCTTTTCTTTTCTTCTTAACCACTGTACCTGCTCAGCTGCTGCTTCCCTCTCATGTGCATGCAGCATGTGCATGTGGGTTAAATATTTTTTTAATATTTTAGGATTAAGGATTATTTATTTACATAACTGGACAAAACCAACCATTAAATGTTTTTCAATATTCAAGCGACTTTCAGATGGACTAAATTACACAGACACGGTGGAGCTTTTTCATAGTTTCTCCATCCCAGTTTTTAATCTATGAAATGTAATCCCATCCACCAAATATTTAATGGTCCACTGTGTTTGTGGGATTTTACTATTGGCCCAGCCAACTCCGCAGCTATAAGAGTAACCCATAAACCATACAATATGCGTTGGTCAGCAGTTCTGAGCAGTAATTAAAATCTTTATTGATGAAGAATGCCGTAAGCATACTAACTATTTTGCAGACTATTTATCAGGCTACTGTACATCCTGCACTGTATGTGTGTTAGCCAGAGCCATACATCTAGAAGACAAATTAATATAGGTGTGCTTTTGCACTGGGGGATTTTCCACCTGTGTATTTTTTCACTTAAACTCAAATAGTCAGAACATAACAATTCTTTTGGTAAGCAATAATGTGAAAAAGGAGTACGCAAATAACTTCTCGGTGAAGGTCAATCTACTGCAGAATAATTAAGCTAACCTTTACCTCGTTGTTCCTTTTACTTGCCATGTTTCTGCTAATTCATAATCTTTCTTGTTAACTATATGCAGATTACCCAATATCCACTCTGAATCCATACATGTCCAGAGCTTAAAATGATTAAGAACTCAAGGCCTCGATGGATTATCCTGCAGGGCTGGTCCGAAATGGGCAGGGCTGCTTCTTGGCTGGCTGACTAGGGGCAACAGAAATAGCCTGAGCTGACTACGGCATATGTAATGCACTGCAGCAGTCCTCCAGGGTTCCATGTTTTTGCGTCTAAACCACCTGCTGTATTTGTGTTTGTGCAAAAGAACAGCTTCATGTGAAGATAAATACTTACGGGTTGAAAACCTCCCACATATCTTAATGGTGCAGTGGTACACTGCAGTCTTTAAAACCAAGGGTCCAAAGAGTAAATTTGGTCTATCCTACTGAACATAAAACATAATATTACCCTTGTCATGTGGAGGCCTTTAGTTGAACAAACACTGCACTACAGTGTTGCTACAGTATATCTTTGACAGGCTTCTGTAAGCCTTCTATGTGTGTTAGTGCATAAGTGGAAAACTGAGAAATGAGTGAGCTCCATAACTATTCAGAAAAGAATCCACTTTTTTTGGCTTATAGTCAATAGTCTTTTAATGTATTTGAATACTGTATGTATACTGTAGCACTGCTCAATATGCTACTTTTTGACTGACAAATATGAAAATACAAAACTATCCAGACTGTAATTAGCTTCTTTTTAACTGCTGGGACAATAAATGTCTCTTTCTTGCGATTTTGTGATTAAATATATTGTTATGAGAGTGTGATTCTGTGTAATTCTACTGCAATTACAGCCCCACAACTGCTGACATCACTGCAAGCTGTACCCCACAAGTACAGAACATATGTTTGTCCATGTGTATCTAGTTCCTTTCATTTCAACACCTGCATAACTATTTAGCAAACTGCAACTGTATGTTTCTGACAGAAAACAATGCGGTGCATTGTGTAGAATCCACTAACGGAGAAGTTTAAAGTCCATAAGCATTAAAACAATAAATCCATTTTTACAACCAAGAGGCTAGCAAACCTAAAATCTTCATTCTTTAGTGAGACTTTGCTCTTTAAGAAACACCTTACTGAAACCACCAACTCTGACATACATTATACATAGCGCATTCAGACCTGTGTGTGTACATTTACCTGAAACAACTTAGTAAATAAACACAGATTAGAGTGCAGCCTACATATAATGCACAGATAAAGTCTAAAGTCTGACTACAACTACGCAGAGTGAGAAAATGTAATTCTGTCCTCTGTGATTACAGCCATATCCATTCAGCCGTGCGGAAACGACCACATGGTTTGAAATGAGGCTTGCATTACACAATAGGCACCGAGGCAGTAAAGTCTCATAGGTTGACCTTATGAGAAAAAGAAACAGGAAATTCCCATTTAGCATGGATCTATGGTAACAGTGACATGTATATATATGTTGCAGAGAACCAATGCATATCTAACTACAGTGTTTTTTTTTTAGAAATTACCAACACAGATTTCTGCACCCATGTGTGTTGTGCCTGTCTGAATTTAACAAATTCACAACAACTAATGCATACAACGCAAAACAGCAAACATGTTACTAAAGTGCTGGCCGCTGTGGAAGTGCAATCTTTACAAGAAAATAAGTTCTGTCCAGTCGTATTTGATTTGTCTAAGTGTCCACAACAAAGTCAGTCTTCAAAGTTAAAATAATGATGTTCAACAGTTTCATCTATTGTGGCATGGTTATAGAGGTAACCAGCCAATTAAACGATGGGCATGCAGAGGCTAGTACAGTAGCAAGCACATAGTCACTAGATCATTATGAAGGCTCCACTCAAGAGGCTAGATCTGGCAGGGTACCACTAATATTATGCAACTGCCAATATCACCACAAATCACATTTGGCTAAAGGTAGTGGCACTTGTTTAGTGTTTATAGATTGTTTAACTATTTTATCTCGCCATCAATAATTAGAATCTAAAAAATTGTTTTGTCTTCCTGGCTTGTGAATCACAAATGATTGTTTACTATTGAGGGTCAAGCCCCCTCCTCCTCTTTGACCTCTGCCAAAGGACATCTGGGCTGGAAGCAGGAAGCATATGAATAAAACAGGAGAGTAAAGCCACAAACAAACAATCCATAACAAAGGAGAGCATTCTGTCCCAAATGATTTCTGACAACCATCAAAACTGATGGGACGTCACAAACTGTAGCGTACAGGAGAGCCCTGCTCCGCAGAGAGGAGGACCCCGCCCCCCTCTGCTACAGCCGAGCATGCTCTGCTACCCCGGGCCAACGCAGAGGGCTGCTCTCTCTTTCCCTCCCTCTCTCTCTAATGACCACATTGTGCTAACTGTCAAAAAATTGCTTAACACCAACTCGCTAACGCTGCGATTGTGGGCTACAGCCCATCTGTAGGAGCTGTTAGAAAAATATCGAGTATCCTCGCTAAGACGGTGAATACTGCGCCTGCTAATTCAATGTGTCTGAGCGTATCGCTTTTTCATGCGCCTTTAATTTCATTAAAAAAATAAATGGTAAATGGACTTTTACTTATATAGCGCTTTTCAACCGTTAACCTTAACTCGCCTCTCAAGTTTCCTGGTTGTTTGGGTCGGTCCATTACAATTGGTAGTAACACGCCTTGCTTTTTGGCATCCTGACACGGACAGGTCTCGAGGGGGATGTTTCCCTCACTCAGCTCTGCCGGTGAAGGGAAGTTGTTCGCACAACCCATTTCTACACTTCATATTTTGCTTTTTCCCCTGACGTGCCCTGAAAGTCGCCTGCTGCTCCTCTCTGTGCGGGCTCCATCTTCTCGTCATCATTAAGCGACCTACAGTATCGTGGATAGCGGTGCGTTCCAGCGGAAATAAAACCTGGCATGGATTTCCAATTAACTATAGCCTCCACTTGCATCGCCCAATATCGTGTTTTTCTTATTTATGCAAAACAACTCAAAGTTTCTTTCTCCCTTTCTCTTGCTTACACAAAACATAGCTTAAATATTAAAGTGCAGGTCTGTGCACCTGATGCTGAGTTTTGTTGTAAAGAATTTTCCCCCTTGTATTAAATCATGGCACATTAAACAAAATGCTTTATTTAAAGTGGACATAGGTAAAAATGAAATTCCCATCTAACATCCCAAATAGCAATAACAAACAAACAAACACTATATAAGGCTGTCATTTAAATATTCAAACGTACTAACAAAAGCCAGGGGACTCATAAATAACAGTCATGGTCTAAGGTATGGAATCTAAATCCAGCGGTGCAGTGGCACAACACGTAAAAGCAGACCTGAGTAGGATGGAAATGCACGGATTAAGGTCTGAGCCATTTGGAAAATAAGCCAGACGCTGCAGCAGAGAGAAGCAGATCAACAACGACAAACAAACAGCCTACCTTTGATTAAAGAAAATCATGTTTACCGCGAGGCCAACACTGTGGATTAACGTGACAGGACAGCCAACCAGTCCATGTACCAGCCAATGAAAACAGCAACCCTTATAATGCCTAAGTAATAAAAGATTTGAGGTAGAGATGTGTTTCTGATATCAATCAACTAAAGCAATTCAAACAAAGACAATCATTACTTACTTCTGAATAAAATGGAACATTTCAGCACCATGGAGAGCAAACATCCCCAACTAAATATACAGCAAAATTCTCTAGAGAGTTCAACAGATCAGATCAAAGTTTGTCAGAAAGAGCAAATAACTCACCAGCAGCTGGTACAGTTGCAGACGGCAAAGTCTCAGCACCCATTAAATGCACATTTTGATCAAACAGTCCATGTTATGAGTTACAAAATATATTACAACTCACAGTAAATCATTACATCACTCTTAACAAAGCAGCATGCAAGGAAACCACATGGGGAAGATCGTCTTCTCTGCTTAGGAACAAGTTTCCTGAGGTTCAGATGACTGACTTCATAATGCCTTGTTGTAAACTCAGTACAGTATATTACTTATATGACTTTAGGGAGAGACAGCTCCTTTTTCCACGAACACCAGCAGCAACAGATTATAAAGCAATGCAAGACATATTTCTCTTTGATTAAAGGGCATGAGTCACTATCATGGTCTTTGTATTGTTATCTTTCCCACTTGCTGCTCATTCAAACTGCAACACCAAATCATATCTGCCCTGTATAGCAGCTCTCCACACTGGCTGCTTCTTTAGATTTTAAATTTACTGATAACTATAAAAAGGCCCCCAGCGACATATCAGACCTCTTTTTATCACTAATGAGCTGAGGCACGGTTCGGTCCTTTTAGCAGAGCCTGATTTTTTTGCTCCACAGACTGAGCTGGTAACAGAGGTGACTGAGCCTTTGCTGTCAGAGCTCTCAGGCTTGTGACTGGGTCTGTAGAGATTAGAAACAGAAGGAGTGCTGCAGGGCCTTCTTGAAGTGTCATGTCTCTGACTCAATGAGTCATTTGTGAAGGAAGGTGCCCACTTGATAACCACAATGCCATGCCAACGCTCACACGGCCAGAAAGTTAGAATAAGTAGTGGTTTGTTTCACTGCCGCAGAGCCTGTTTGTTTGTTTGTTATAGTACTCATCTGCATGGTAACATATCATTCTATTTCAGTTTAACTCTGAATCAGACTTCTTTATGAGCGCTCACCAATCCAAGCTACAAATGAATTACATCTGTCGGTCAAGTCCGTTTCCAATTATAGGTGCAACCTGCATGTTCGAGCCAGGATGATGTGTCGTTTCAACTGTTTTTCTGTGTTTTTCTCTCGACAAAGAGAGACTGTTTGGAGAGAGCTGTGTGGGAGCTGTCGGACTATAGCTCTAATGAGCTGGGGATGAGAAGCCAGTGAGTTGGACCAACATTTCTTTATTCCAATATAAAGGTACATCCCACAGTAGCCTGGGTATGGTTCACACAACAAAGTTGTTGTAGAGTGCAGTAAATGCTCTAGTGTCCTTAAAACACTGCACATTTACAAAGGCTCTTTTTCTAAACCTTTATCGTTCTTGTCCTTTTATTAATTATTTATTTATGTGTTTAATACTGTATTCATGTGGCTCTTACTCTCCCCACCTACACATAAAACCCACAGCTGAGTGCAAAATATCTGAGACACATCCACTGGGGCATCACTGAAAGTTGCTACATGGATATGTGAGAAACCACTAACTTACACTAGGCTAAAAGGAGTGAACTAAAAATATAAACTACTACATGTCATCACTGGAAAAAGAGCTGAAACACATTTAACATCACAAATTGATGACAAATAGCCATGTAAGGTTCTGAAGGTTGATTTTATTTTAAATCTAACCCTTTAATTTAGGTACACTTCCCCATAAAAGGGAGTTTGTAACTCCTTCATGTAATTTTTACAGTATTTCACAGTTTCCTCCAGGCTACTGCACTTACAGCAGTATTGTTACAAGTATAGCACATGCCGACTGTCCTCATGTCCGTCTATGTCTGAGTAGACTCACAAACATGTGAAATGAACAATTATATGAGAGATGAACTGGAGAAGGATACATGATTTTAATTAAATCCAACAGAGGATATTCACTCTTTGATTCTGCTTTGTGTCCTCTGCCTGCTTGTATTTAATACACAACACACAATCAGCTGAACATAATGCAGCTCAAGCATGTGCTTTCTAGGGTACCATCCAGTGACCCAAAGATGTAACCTCAATACATTTGAAGTTTCTCAGAGATTGCAAACAATAGATACAGGTGGGGGGTTTAATTTTGGCAGCATAACACTGGGCCTGCCAAAATCCTACTCCCCACTGCAAAACGGTCCCTGTTGTAACTACAAGCATGTGCTTTCTAGGGTACCATCCAGTGACCCAAAGATGCAACCACAATAAATTTGAAGTGTCTCAGAGTTTGCAAACAATACATACGGGGTGGAGTTCAATTTTGGAAGTATTAATGTGAGGCTGCCAAAATCCTACTCCCCACTGCAAAATGGTCTGTGTTGTAATAGAACAAACAGGCAGTGCGATGGCTTATTAATTCAAGCAAAAACACATAGATGCACACAAACAAAGACACAAACATTTTTGCATATACACACACATCTCTTCTTACACTCCCATCCTTCCTTTTCCTGTCACAGCTACACACACACACACACACACACACACACACACACACACACACACACTCATAGGCAGCTGGCTGAGTGGTGGCTTTGCTTACCCAAGTCAGGCTGATACTGATGTGTGTGCTGGAGTGAGACGATGATGTGGCTCCAAAAGTTCTCAGGAGAAATATAGTGATGCTTCCCTGCAAGTGCTATGTGTTTGCTCCCAGGCACGTATGTGTGTGTGTGTGTGTGTGTGTGTGTGTGTGTGTGTGTGTGTGTGTGTGTGTGTGTGTGTGTGTGTGTGTGTGTAAGAGTGTGCTGCTCTGTTGCATCCTCTGCTTTTTATCTCCATCCTCTCAGCAAGCACAACAAACACGGGTGGATACACCTCAGTAGCTTTGAGGCATATGACATAAGTATGAGCGTCAACTGTACATTAATATCTTTGATTCTACACTCTTCTGTGTCCATTAAGTCACAGATATACACACAAATCTTACTAGCACACAATTCTATCAGTTTACTGTCATTGATACTGTACATACTACTATATATATTGTTTTTAGCATATTTAAGGACAAAATCTGTAGCTGTGTCATCTCATTGTTGATGTACAGGGAAAATGTCATTGACTGATCGGGTAACAAAGACTAATGAAATTACATAACATTTGGCTGCAGCTAATAATCTATTAGTTTGGTTTATCAATCATTTAGTCTAAAATATATTAAAAAAATAATAACTTAGTCAGTTATCAGAGCCCAGAGTGACATCTTCAAATAACCTTTTTTTTTTGCCTGAGCCAAAAAAATCAATAGGGTATTTCATTTACAATCCTCACATTTGAGAAACCAGTGCATCTTTGGTGTTTTTAGTTTATAAAGCATTTAAACTATTAAGCTATCAAAATCATCATCAGCTAACTTTATGTCAATTGTCTAATCAACAACATATCATTTCAGCACTATAAACAATGATACATTTTAGCTTTAAGCCTTGAAAAAAATGGAATATGCAATATGATTTTGTCAATAACATGCAGCTATACAGAGATATGCATCCTGTTTGTGATCCTCTTCCCCTGCTAGTGTGTGTCAGTGTGTGTGCAGAGGAGAAAGACCAGAATCCCATAAATCCTACTTTATTAGATAAACTTCCTAATCAGATAAAGAAATCTCACACACCCCACGCACACATACACACACACATACAGAGACCCGCGCAGCATCTCACTGATAATCTCCATTACCAATTACGGGTGATATGCCACAGCTTAACATGAAAGCAGCAATTAATCTGCTAACACTGGTCAGTGGGTCATTGTAGTAGAGAGAAAATATTGCTTGCAGGCGCACATACTGTATGCACACACACACACACACACACACACACACACACACACACACACACACACACACACACATATATAGCAAAAGCATCATTAAGATATTTATTGTCATTGATTTTAAGTGAAGTATAATTTTTCCTCATTTCTTCAGAGATGCAGTTCAGATGTAGGGTTTTTTGTTTGTTTCATGCTTATTTCCATCTAGGGCCTGTGTTCCTAAATTGTTGTGAAGGACTCAAAATTGGTCCCTCAAGACTTTTTCTTGAGGGTTTCTATCAAAGCGGCCCAAATGCATGCTTTCTATTGGTCTAATGGAGACAAAGAGTATGAGTTGTGCGTCAGTCAAAAGAAGAAATTCTGACTCTAGCAACCCTTTACCTTTTCATAATCCTCAACTCTGCCTCTCCCCTTTGTTACTGGCTTGCCACCCTCCTTTCTGGAATTTTTTTGTATCGTGAAGGAGAGAAAGTCAAAGGAAATATGATGCTAGGGTGGCTACCTCGTATCTGCATTGTGTGCTTCTTTGAATTGAAGTCGAGCCGTGCAGTGCTTACGGCTGTTTGTTGTCAGTTGCCGTTTAAGGCAGATTGAAATGGATCATGTTTTTCAAGGCACTAACAACTACCACAAACCTACAACAAGAGCTGGCAGTAATTTGCATGCTTGTTAGCAAAGAGGGTAGGCAACAACCCCTCATCTGCTCTGTCTGTATTAATAACAAATCTGAATGGAGACTTAACAGTGACAGATGAAGCTCATAATCATAGCAAATCCCTCTGTGATGAACAAACACCAAGTTAAAACATGGTGATTGGATTTTTCTGTCGCATAGTTATCCTCACTTTTTTTTTAAAATTAATTACATACATAGCATACAGAAGCTTTCATATAATAATAAAATATACTATTCAATTTGCAAACCATACAGGAATTCACACTGGCCACCTTCCAGTCACAATCCAAACATGGTCTGCTTGGTTTGAATAAATAGCCCGATCTTCCAGGAAGCCTGAATGAGGGCAAGCTATGGTTTCCCTGATCTAAGCTCGTTTTGACGCAGTAAGCAGAGCTGGGACATTTGAAGAAGAGGATACGGGAGGGTTGTGTGTGTGCGTGTGTGTGTGTGTACATGAGAGAGAGAGAGATCGCTCAGAGTTCGGTTGGAGTCTGTATAAATGGGTTTTCAACATGTGACCGCTATATGTGTTATATGTTGCTGTCTGTGTGTGTGTGTGTGTGTGTGACTGAGCGACTGTGTACAAGGCAGAGCAGAGAGGTGACACTCATTGAGCCACAGTAGTTGAGTGATAGAGCAGATGGACCTCCCATACCAAGCTGTGAAACTGAAGACATTCTCTCCACCCAATCGATTCGTTGCTGAAGCCAGAGAAATGCAATATTCTGATTATTGTAATAATCATGTAAAAATATGTCAACCAGGTTATCGTACTGACATTGAGGGTGTAGTAATACTTCATCTGTTGGAAGGACTCTTGGCATGTCAACAGCTTAGTCTTGTTTTTTTTGATTGTGCACACCACAACAAAGGTCTCAGAGTGTAAGGATGCCTTTAAGGTGCATTTTTGAAAAAAGAACAGCAGGCTTGTAGCAGTAAATAAATAAAGAAAGAAAAAAGAAAAAGGGTGCAATACAGAAATGTTACACTACAAGTAACAGAGCTTGTCTTTAAGTCCCAATCCGTAATCCGTGACTGCACCTTTTCACCCCACGTGCCAGAGTCCATCTATACAGAGATTATGAATTGGCCCAGTGAATTAATCAAAGTGAAAACAATAAACCACCACTAACAGTCCTACATTTTCCTACAACATATCCAACCGGACAGCTCTTCAACTATCTATCAGCTCATGTAGGCTACATTTGGGTTGTTGGGTTAGGGGAGTTATGAAACATGTAAATGCCTTAATCACGCTGTTACATTCATCTAGGTATTCACAGTAGTCAGGTTATGGGTAAGGGTGTAACTGGATGCAACTAATTCCCTCCTTACCCCCATGGCCAGTCTCCTGTCTGCTTGCCTTTTTTTTTTCAGTTTATTTTGACAGTTTTTTTCTATATAAGACAGTGTAGCACAAAGCTGCGATTAACAGCAAAAATCACACAAACTACATGTGAACCAAGAAGAATATGAATATTTGCTCCTGAGAACTGGAGCTGTCAGGATAACCTCCACTGTGCCACTTCTTAAAGCACATCTACACCTTATCCTCTTTCCTTCTGCGTGTCAACACCCACTCCATCTACACTCCCCAGCCACTGTATACCCTTATACTTCCATTGCTTAATCAATAATGTTAAATATGTGGTATTATCAACATGTTAAAATGACAAACTTAGTGTACACATTCCTAACTCTCCTCGCCCACATGTCCGTCACGACAACCTCCATCCTGGTAAATCCATCATCAGATCAGCAAGTGGAATGGAATATGCAGAGAGTGGACTTCTGAAAGCTTCCCTCGACAAATATGTGTAGATTTGTCATGTGTATGGATTTTGTGTGACATTCATCAGATCATTTACAGGTTTTGAATTTGCGCTGTTAAGCTACAATTAAGATGGATGTTTTTCCTGGTTGAGATACTTTTCAAATTACTATCACAATAATCACAAAGATATGTCATGCATGTACACACGTGTACATCTACTACAGGAGTGAATGGATTTTCCTTCAGGGTCAGTGTGTTCTTTGAGCTTCATCTCACTTTGTAGAACAGGGATTCTGCGTAAACCCACATTAAGTGGTTTACAATGCCATCTGGAGCATTTTCCCTCGTGACAAAAAATGTCAATATTTGATTCTCAATTCTTTGTGCAAAGCAAAGATGATAAACAACACTGCTGCATGTCATTTGCTCTTCACTGGCCTCACTAATTAATGAAATATTGAACTCAATCTCTGAGGAAAAACAATGCATGATAGACTTAACAACTTTGTATGAATGCTGCCTCTATATTTATTTCACAATTTACCTTTTATATTAAGCCAAATGAGTACTGAGGTTTTTGATGTGTGTGTGCAACAGCTGCAATAATTCAAGTAATCAAATTTCATTGAGGTGCTACCATGACTGATTACTTAACAGAGAATCCAAATAACAGATTTCATTACCAGTTAGTTCTCCATAGGAAGACATAATAGCACTCTTGTCCAAGTGTTCAAAATGTACATGACCAAGCACAAAAAGGAACTTTTGTATTTGCAAATTATGAGTACTGTAAAGTACTAAGAGTATCAAAGATCTATAACAAATAAACCAAAATGAATTTCAAGAATACTCGTATAACAAGAAACAGTGACTAAATAATTACAACTTGTTTAGTTGTTTTTTAAATGGTTTACATTTCATTGAAAAAAAAAAAAAATGTTTTAAATGTCATACACCTTATGGGAAATGAATTCATCATATACACCATTAAGCGACAACGCTGCTATTGTATTTATGAATAAAATGAGAGTGCAAACAAAACAAGCCATTCCTCGGGAGGAATTTGCTATTATTTCTCTATGTTCCCGAATGCATCTCATGGTGAAGGCTGCCTTTGTTTATTGTAAAGCCAAAGTTCAAGTTAACAGTGACTTGAGAAACCAAACCCTGAACAGTTCATTTCAGGTTCAGTGTTCGTGCAGAGGGGTGCAAGCTGTGGTGCAGGAAACCTTACATGGCCATATCTCACACTCTCCTGCCTCTGTCTGTCTCACTGTCTCTCTTTGTTTCTCTTTCTCCCGTTCTGTCTCTCCCTCTCTCACCCTCTCTCACCCTCTCTCTCATCTCTTGTCTCTGTCACTCTGAACTATTCCTGGATTCCACACTGAGGTGAAAGGAAACAGGAACGGCTGCAGTGGCTGTTGATAGCAGCATTTTTTTTTTCTCAATTGTAACACACATGCACACATACACACAGTCAATATTCCTGTGTTGATGGCTTTGTTCCTTAGCCAGTTTGGAAGATGTTTCCTCAGACATGTTTGCGTGATGAAAGCCATTCCTGTTCCTGCAGATGGAATGTGGGGGGGAGTGTGTATTTGCATGTGTGCTTGGCAAACAACACTGTTGAAAATAAGATACGGTCAGCTGGATGGATCTGAGTCAGCAGGGTACAGATGGGTCCTTCATTACTGCCATGTGGAGGAATATTCAAAACAGTAGCACGCTCTCTGCTATCTGCCCTTTGTTCAGTCTCTTCTGCACCACAGCACCACTGGGACTCTCCCCAACTCCCTGTTGTGCTTACTGGAACCTTGGCATCCAGCTGCCATATCGGCCAATTAGAGATGCTTTTACTAAAGCTCCAGCCAATTGGATTAGTTCTACATTTCCTTGCCAGATGAGACTCTAAATGTGCTGCTGTATGCTAGAATCTGAGAACTGGTGGGCAGACTCCTGTTTCGCTGACAGGCACTGGGCACCAGAATACACACATGCTGCAGAGGCAGTGGCAGGAGAAAGACACAACCCATGATGCTACAGAGTGTGCTCAGCTACTAAGTGTGTGTTAGTTAGATTCTAAACTGTTAAAACCAAGAACATAACATGAAGCAAACCAGAACCGAAGCAGCCGAGGAACCATGATGCTGCTCCCAGGCGTACATAAAACAGACACTTACACAAGGATGGGTTTGCAGAAAAAAAGAGCTGAAGCAGGTTGCATACAGAGATGAAAGAAGACAGACAAGGGGAAGAGGACAAACTTAAGACAGAAACATTTAAATTTTTAGAATAGAGGTTTCCTTTCCCAAGTTTTTCCTTATCAGAACAGAGTATCTAAGACAGAGGGTGTTACAGATTGTAAAACCCTTTGAGGTTTTTGGGCTGTATAAATAAAACTGACTGGATTTGCCTTGAAAACAAACTAAAATGTGTTTGTTTACCTGACTGAGTGTGGAATAGATTAGAACAAATTTACCTGTAAAAACTGGGATGTTCTAGTCTGTGGCTGTTATTCAATTATCACTCCACTATGTGTGTGTGTGTGTGTGTGTGTGTGTGTTTGTTTGTCTTAGCCATACTCAGTGTACCTATATGTTGCCAGTTCTCTATGTGTCCTTAATCTGGGTATCTGGGTCCAAGTAAGTTCCATTAGTGGAAATTAAATCCACTTCCAAGTCCATTGAAGCAATCCAGATCCATTTGTAGCACTTTAATCACCTGTTTGATACTAGGAAAATCAAACACCAAAAGCTTTCCTACAAATGGCTAGAGATGCCAAGCAAAATGATAAAAGAAATCTGAGAAATCAAGAAACCAAGAAATTAATGGGGTGTACTACAAGAAACAACAAGATTTGCCAAAAGACATAAGGAGAGAAAAAAACTAAGAAATACCAAGAAAAAACGATGCTTGAGGAAAGAAATACTGAAAGAGACAAAGACAGATTGTGCATCGTGATGGTATAATACCAGCTCGCTCTCCCTCCTTCTCATCCTCTTATCTCATCGATACTGATAGAGAGTTCACTGCCAAGTCAATGCTTACGAGAAAGAGTCTGTGAAAGTGCTCATGGGGGCCTGGAGCATACACACTCAACCAGACAGGTACACACACACACACACACACACACACACACACTTTCTCAACCAGCCCAATCGCTGCACTCTGCTCATTTTGTAAGAATGCCGCTGGATATTTGTCCATTACACTCCATCGCAGAAAAGAAACAGAGAAACACACACAAGTAAAGAAGCAAGAATGCAAAATCACTGACAATCGACCAAAAGCAAGGATGCAATAACTTCATCTCTCCCTCTCCCCTATGCATTCACCAAGTCCACTGTACACAGCACAAGAGGAGCATTATATGGCTGCAACAAGCAACAACCAGAGAAGTCTGTGTTTCCACTCTATAAATCAACTCTATCTAGGCAAGTGAAGCAAGGGATGGGCATTAAAACAAAGACACCCCACATTTCTATCTAACCAGGGCAGGTGTGGCTGAGTGTGTTAGCAGGGACACCTCCTGCACATGAAACAGGGTGGAGCAAACAAAAATAACCCAAAGACAACAGGCCATTAGTCAAGCCTGGAGACCACCAGGCACAAAGAACTGATAAACCACTAAAACCGGCACAGACCAATGAGAACCACTAGACCACAGCAGAGGCCAAAATACAGCTCAATTAGACAGTTGATCAATACAGAAACAAACTGTCCACACATAAAAATGACAAGAGAAATGCTGCTAAATCTGTCAAACCGCTGTTTCAGCACGAAGAGGAACTGTTTTTAAAGTTTTGCATGATATTGTGCAGGCAGGTGTTCAGACCTTTGTATGCTGACAAGCTGATATGCCTGTTGTGGTCTTTCTTGTGAGACCGAGAAATAAGGCGTTAGTTTAGATTAGCTTACTTCACAGGCTTAGGTATGCCAACAAGCTGGTTCAGCAAGAAGAGGGGGCAGTTCAGCATTTCTTTCTTTCACTGTCATTCACTTGATCCCACACGCACACAGAAACAAACACACACACACACACACACACACACACACAAAAGAGGTATATAGCGGGAGTAAATGAGCTTGATGATCAAACGCAGTGCTTCAGTAACTTAGTTTTGGTTCCCTAAAACGGTGCCTCGTGAAGGTTAGAAGAGAAGGGGAAGAGAAAAATACTGAAAAAAATAGATAGCCTTGGTAATACTAAATTAACAACTATTCCACCTCAACTAGCAGTACCTCTAATAACCGAACAAAAGTTGGAGAAAATATTTAAGTCAAAAAGACCTCAATGGGCTTATAACCTATAGGATCGCTGGCTCTCGCAGCACAGTGCGGAAGTAAGCTATCAGACACCTGCTTTAAAAGATGAGCTACCGTCAAACCGTCACCTCTGGTCTCCCAATCAGAGTCTATTCTTCGCAGGATAAATCCTTTTAACATCAAACCATCTGACTGAAAACTTTGTAGACTCACAACATGTGGAAAGTTAACGTTTCGCCACGTGTAAAGTTCCTCTTTTTGTTCGTGACACGGGGGGAAAAAAGCGAAAGCAAGGACGGATAAACAGATAACCAAATAATTAAAAAGAAAGACAGGAGATTAAGTAGGCAAATTGAACTTCCAAACCTCCATCGACCGAGAGCAAGAGCAGAAACTAGGCAAAACTCCTGCTAGTAGCGTTATCTCTCTCGAAATGACAGCGCTGAACATGCATATGAAGCCTTCATAAAATACACGAAAACACAAAGCTACACAGAAAACATCAACCAACTTACGGTGTTAGTAACAAGCTGTTGAGAGTCCGTCACTGCCGCCAAAACATAGAAATCCAAAGAGGCAAAAATCCGAGCTCAATCTTACAAACGAGAGTGCCGATCTGAGCTGTCACCGTCCAGCCGCAACGAGGAGAAGTCACAGACTACTAGTGCCTTGACAACCGGGGCAGTGAGCGTGAGCGCGAGCCCGGAGCCGCCTGCTGGTTTCTCTTCTCTCGCACGAGACAAGAGAAACAAGGAGCGATCCCTACACATGAATGGTGGTAGGAGTGCGCAGGCGCGTACAAGGTCTATTCATTCCGGTGGAGTATGGCTGTAAAAAGGCAGAAACATAGCAGGGCAAATGTTCTACATTAATTAATTCATTCATTTATATTTCTGAGGAGGCATTGGAGACAAACAGAAAAGTGACAGCGGTAGCCTACAAACAACCGCAGATCTGTAGACAACAGGCTGTAGTAGCCTAGGCTAAAAAGCCTAAATTATAGACTAAAAAGTAGCAGCTAAATTATTTACTTAGTGAATCTAATTTAATTAATTTAGGACTACAACTAGGCTATTAATTATTTTCATCAGTTTTCATCATCAATTAACCTGTCAATACTTTCAGATAAATCAATCAGTTGTTAAAACGAGGCTATAGCTAATGTGTCAGAAAATAGTGACAAATGTCCGTAACAAGTTCCCAGAGTCCATGGTGACGTCTTCAAATTGTCCTCATATAAATGATATTCAATTTACGGTGATATCAATCACAGGAAATCAGCAAATTCTCACATTTGAGAAGCTGAAATCAGAGTAGCCTACCTATGTTTGTCCTTTTTACTTAATACTTGCTTGATTAATGAAAATGAATTGCTTACCAAAATAATTCCCTGTTGGTCTGTCAGCACTTAATTTGACTTCTTTGCTAAAAACAATAAAAACATGCACAAAGCCTTTTGATTGTAGCTTAAACTGGACAAAGTAAAAAAAAAAAACAAAAAAAAACACAGTAGGACCTACCTAGACTACATTTAGGCTAAGTAAAAATGGGGAGAAATCACGATTAGAAAGTACATCTTGACCATGACTCCCTCCCCACCCAAGTGAAGCATTAGGCTATCTCTCCCAGACAGTCTTATAAATAATTCAGCAATAAAAGCTTGCCTCTGCTTGCCTGGTTGCATGCAGCACCAAAAGGAGCCTCTCACACTCCCCCCTGCATGGCGTCAATCTAGGCAGGCGTTAAAACAAATCTCGAATCAAAATAAAGTTCAATCAACATTCTTGTTTCGCAAATGGCTGTGACCGGTCAGCCAGGTCAGTCAGGGATTACAAGGCTTCTGTCAACTATCAATAGCCTCGTGTGCCTGCGAGAGACAAGGGGGAGAGAAAGGGAGAGAGAAGGTGGGAGGGAGGAGCAGGGTGGCTGAGTTTCAATGCGCAGACGGTGCAGAGCAACCAGCCGATGATGCTGTTTGTCCTGTCCGCGGATCGGAGGAGAGCAGAGAATCACCCGCAAGCGTCGACAAATTTAATCCAAAACATCCTGTCCCAGAGCCCCGCATCTGAACCGCATACTATCCCGACAGAGCTGCTGAGAGGGGATGAAGGCAGAAAAAGTATATAGCCAGAAAAAAAGCAATTTACCTGCACACCGCTCCCGTTCAGCCCGCCGTTATTACTTCCCACTCAATGTGGCTTTCTGCGCTGCCGCTCACTCCGAGCTGCTCGCCGCTGAACGGGAATTTAGACAACGGGATTTGTTCACGTGGTCACGCTCAGTGCTCCTAATTGGAGGAGCGGCTGGAGCCGCTGCTCGCTCGCACCTGTACGGTGAACGATCCAACGGTGCAGGGGGAGAGGAAGAGGCAGAGATAGACGGAAGAAAACAGATTGGTGCAGGATATATCCATGCATTATATGGATCGCTCCCATCTTTCTCTCTCTCGTGGTGTGTATGTGTGTGTGTGTGTGTGTGTGTTAGAGAGAGGAAAATAGGCTAGGCCTACATTAAGTCCACTAATAGACTAATATAATTTATGACAACTGGGAGGCTTTTGAACATTTTGAAAACCGAAAAGGAAATTGAGTATACTTCAGATTTATAACAATCTAATAAAAGCCCTATGGATTTATGATAGTGATCTGGTCAATTACGAAAAGTAGGTCTATAGCCTATAACACAGTCAGATCAGAACATAGACAATTAGGCTAAAGGAACAGATTACTGGTTGTTTTGTTATGTGCAAAAATCTTATCAGCATATCTATGCCAGCATGATAAGATAATAGGTAAATAGCTAACACACAGCACTTAACCCACTGTTTGCATAGCTTCCTATTCGTTTTTTGGAATTAAGATTACTTCCTTCCAAAGGTGGTTAATGTTCTTAAAAGATGAGTAAACTGAGTGTGAGATTTTTGTATAGCGCACTCTTGTGAAAATGAAAATTACGTAACACAAATGCATTTTGGAAATCATTTTGTGCTTCACTAAACTCAGCTAAAAGTCATGGCATGCATAACCTGTTTTAAATCATACTTCAATGTCTGAGCCTCTTGTAAAAGAGATCTTAATCTCAATGAGACTCCCTGAATAAAACAATCTTAGCCAGAAAACTAACAAATGTTGAAAATTAGAGATAAAGATTTGAAAATCTTTGAAAATTTGGCTCTGTGGATACTTCAGTTTGGGCTTGAATGTTGCTACTACTGTACATCATGGTAATAGCAACAATCCGTAGATGAAGCCAGCCTTTACTGTGACATTAGCAACATCTGTCACACATCTGTCATTAGCATGACAGAAGGATTGCCATAGCCCCCTTTTGAATGACACACCAACAGACAACTGACATTTTCACATTACCTTATAACACAGATGCATTTACACAAGCAAGAAGAATCTAACACTAATTACACTACACTGACACAGCCACAGACAAACAACTAATTCTTATTTTCTTGTATTTATGTGAAAATCTCATTACTTAACACTTCATGGAAATGTCAGCTTTCCCATATGGAAGCTGCAAATTTACAAGTTGTGAATGAAAGTCAGTGGCAAAATGGAATGAAGAGTGGATTGTTGGGGTTTCTTTTTCCTTAAAGGCTTCATAGTGCTGTTTGCCACCTGCTCTGAATAGATCTGATCTCTCTCTAATCTGAATAGCTTTCCACTAACAGTAATTACAGCCCAATCAGGTCAGGAACAATCTCTCTGACTATGTTCAAATAGCAGGAAGCTATTTTATTTTATTCCTAAATGGAAAGCACATTGTAAAAAGAGTATTGTATAAGAATATTATAATAATGTTTACAGCAGTCATATGCCATTAATATGCTGGTTTTACAGTAATTTGTGCCTCCCTACTTTGAATGTAGCCCACTGGCCTTCCCATCACACACACACACACACACACACACACACACACACAAATATACAAACACTTTTCAGCATATTTGAAAATAGGTTTTAATAGCATATTTGTGGTCAAGGCTTATAAACGAGGCAGCGGTAAAACTCAGAATGTAGCCCACAACCCCATTCCCACTTTAGTACATGTACACAAGCATACCATACACATGCAGTTATTCATCTACCTACTGAGGCCACAGCATAGTAGCAGTCAATGGTGCAGGAGTATTTTTAGATTTCATGTGGGTTGCAGATGCTCTACTGAACCAGGTCACAGCAAATAGAACAGTGTTTTCACTGTAACATTCAATGCCTTTGACTTCAGTTTCCCCATAAATGTTTGCCTTCCCATAGTTAGTGTTGAATTTTTGAAAGAAATATGAGATCAGAGATTGTGAATATCATGTTCCTACCTGCAATGTAGCTCACCTATCTGAATGTGGTCCTCTCTTCTCTTCTCTTCTCTTCTCTTCTCTTCTCTTCTCTTCTCTTCTCTGTGCTATGATTTTGGTTTTCTTCATTGGTCCTAACAGATTAGGCCAAGACACTCAACTGGCCTCCAGGCTGATGGCAGTGATATGGCTCTATGTTTTCCCCCTACTCAGTTTTGGCCCAAATTAAAAGCATGTTGGGCTTTTTAGGGCAACGTACGGCATTTATAATTGACTATGAGAAATCCGGCACACTTGCAGTACCAAGTGAATCATCAAATTCAGGCCACTCAAATCAAATGAACACCACTTGTTGGTATAACTAGTTGTCATAACCACAGTATGTATACTAAGTATACTAAGCTTGGAAGTTACTCCTGTTTCCAGACTGGAGGGGTTCCCTTGGTTTTTGGAGTCAGGGGGTGGAGAGTTATTATCTAGGAGAACAAAAGCTGAAGAGCAGAGAACAGAGCAGTCTCCCCCCTCCTCCTGTTTCCCTTCTATCCCTTCCTTCATCCGCCACCATCATCTCTCCATCCCCCATCCACACACCAACACAAACGCCTGCCATCTGACACCCCTCTAAGGAGTTCTTTTTTAGAGTTGTCTTCTAAAACCCACAGCACACACACACACACACACACACACACATACACATACACACACGAAAAACATTGTTTGGTGGTTGGGAGGAAGAGCTCCTGTGTTCTCAGTCCAAGACAGAGAAACAGGCCAAATGGCATAGAGAGAAACAGACGGAAGGACAGACAGACAGACAGACAGACACCCTTTCTGCGGGTTAATCAGGCCTATGTACACATCAAGAAAGAGGAAGAAGCAGTAGGATTGAGAGGGACTTTCTGTTGGTGGACCATAGTGTACTGTAGGTCGCAGCGTGAGTGTATCAACCGTTGGTCATTTGGTGTGATGCCACCTGGCTGTCTGACCACAAGCAGGACATAGGGAGTTGTGTGTGTGTGTGTGTGTGTGTGAGGAGTCTTGCTGGGCCGGACAGAACTTCGACGGGCAGCAGATGGTGGTGCCAGCGTGGCATGGGCAGAAGAGCAAGGTGGACTCACACACATGGATGCACACAGGCTGCCCTGCCGGTCCGACAGCCAGGATTGCCAGGAAGAATTTCAATAAATACTAATCTGACTTTTGTAGTCCACCACCCTTTTTTATCAATCCTGTAAAGACTTAGTTTCTTTCATTTTTCTCCTTGCTTAGTAGAACTCATGATTATGCAGACCACGGCTCTAATTTTTTTTCTAATTAAAAATGTTCCTCAATATATTATGGAGGAAAGGACATGTCACTGTCAACAAAGGAATAATCAATCTGTTTAAGTATCTATAAAAGAATGCCATTCAACACAGTACAATACTGGTGTCAAACAGGTGTTTGGAGTCTTTGTCAGCCTAATTTCTTTTAACACAGAGCGAGTATCTCTTCTTAAATAAGATTATTGTAATGTTAGAGGTCCATTATATGCGCAAACAAACTCATTCATGTTTGCACATACACACACATACACAGACATACAGATGCACAAGGCACACAAGCACTTTCAGGGCTCTGTGGCTGAGCAGCTGTCTAGGGAGTGGACGACATCTCTATTGTTGGAGTGTGATGTATGAGATGGGAGCTTGGACTGTAGACTGGGAAAAATTTCCTCTGCCCACATTGTGTACCTTTATTACTGCAGTTGATGGAAAAAGATGTTTGGGAGTGGCTTTTTGAACAAGGACGTCCTCTCCTGATGTCCTTTTCCATCTCTTGAAAGGTGAGGACAAGAGCAAATTAGCATCACATGGAATGAGCAGATGATGATGTGACACCTCCACAATGCTGGTATTGTACGTAGGAGATGGATTTGCTTTGAGAGCTTGTATTTATGTGCTTTGGAAGAGTTGCTTCATATCTGGGCTTTAGATCAGTAACTCTCAGTCATTTCCCTCCCAATGTGGTGGTTGGGTAAATAATCCTGTTGGGTGAACATATGTTGTCAGTGACAGGTGATGGTAAGGTGAGACCACACTGTTGCCCCCACCCAAAACCTCACACAAATAACCAATACACACACACATACACACTCACACACAGCAATGTTGGGTGCAGCACAAGCCTTTGGCTATCAGACCCAATCTCCGTCTCTCTGCACTGGTGGTGACAGAATGACATACACACTCATCAAAAGAGTTGACACTCTCTTTTGTTAGCCATAATACTCCAGGATCTTCAGACCTGCTCACCAAAATAACACACTGTGCAAAACACAACAGCAGGTTTTCCAGCCAGCAACCCACATGAAAAGGTCTCTTTTCATAGACCTAAACTCGTTAAGATATAAGACACATGTATTATTTTTAAGTCAAAATGATGTCATCCTTGATGGAAAGCGTCTTGAACAACATGTTGACTGATCTCCAGCTCCAACATTGTTCCATAGCTGACCCTGACCTCTGACCTCCCTGCACAAGGGGGCAAGGGAAAACAAATGTATCCTTTGGGAACCATTAAAATATCACATATCATCTGGGCATCCAGCAAAAGTAATAGCCTCTTAATGAGACTGAATTTCCATTTCATTTCAGAATTTGAATTGATGAACAAATCAGATGTATGGGTGACGATTCACAACTCTAGAACCAGGCTATATAAGTAGGCTCATATTATTTCACTAATTACCTCCAGGGCTCACTCTGGACAGGCACCTATGTAGTCATGTTCCACCCAGACGTTTCTGGACAGGGTGACGTTAGTTGTTTCAAAATACATATGTGCAATCAGGCCTTTAATATCTGTTAATTTCATTACACCTTCTTTTTGTTTTGAACGTTTTTTAAAATTATTTATATTCTTATCTTGTGTTCTGTTGAGAACTTCTGCTTTGAAAATAAAGTTTTCCAAATTTCTCCTAATTTCCATCAACATTATAAGAAACCTACTGTAGTGTACTTGACTATTTTTGATTTGAATAAATCAGACTAAATGAGATTTTCAGAAGGAACAGATAAGACAAAATACAAGACAAGATACAGCATATTTCAAATTAAATGTTAAAGATGGAAAAATGTTACTCTGTTCACCATGGTTAAAGCCTCTCTCCATGCTGTGCTATTGAAAAACATTGAGAGGGATTGTTGGCTGACTCTGTCCATTTGAAAGAGCCAGTACAGTTTATTTTAATTATTTCACAAATGGATATATTTGCATTCACATTACCTGGTTGGTTGATGATATCTTCCCACATACCAGCAACAATGAGGTAACTTCATCATTTTTCATTTTTACTTTAAATGTGTAGAAAATTATGCATTGCAGCTTTTTTAGAGTAAAAGACTAACGTCTACATTCAAAGTGTGTTGACATTTTTGTCATGAAGGCACCATATCATTAAGTAAATAAAAGTAGCACAAATTGGGTCTTGACATTTGCCTGCAGTGTGGTACCTGCCATTTTAAGAGTCTTCAAAGAGCAGAAAGTTGGAAAGGACACATACAGAGATACATTCAATGTTGCATGAATATACACCTGTACATGCACACCTGCCCAAACACAGAGGCTGGGGAGACTTTAGGAGTGGAAACACAAAGAAGCTGAGTCAACAGACTTTGACCAAAACAGACTGTTAGCCAGATGATGCAAAGCAGTGAAACCAGCAACTCATTCTTTTGTCACTGTTGTATCACTCAGGCTAATGTAAGCTACCCTGAAGGTGTCTTAGTTTGGCTGTGCAAAGTGCCACTCATATGACATCCCATCAAACATACAATGACTTTACACTTCGATACCAGCTTGACATAAGAAGGAGAGAGAAAAACAGAGATAGAAAGCCAGAGAGGCAGAGATATAAGAGAGAAAACGGAACCCATACAGGGTAGCTCTGATTGTAGCATTGATCTCGACCTTGACAAATGTCGGTTACTTTACATCAGTGAGGGACATCAATACAGCCTGTTCAAGCTCTACTCCACATGCTCAATCATCTGTTGTCAACCACCTGCCTGTTCCCTCCTTCTCCATCCTACATAACATCTCGGCACTTTCATCTTCCCCCATCTTTACATCCTTCCATTCAAATCCTTCCTCTCCATCTCTTGAGATTCCCTCCAAACCCCTGCATCTATGTTCCTGTTGTAGCACTTGAAAAGCAGCAGAAACAAGGGGAGAGCCACCAGGGCTCCCATATCTACACAGGGGATTGCTAATGAATATAGAGCCCCCATTTTCTACATTAACTTTCCATTAATGGTTTTTTAATTAATTAAAATGAATAATTATACTGACTTATACTGACTATTGGTAATACTGCAATAATTCTTTTAGGGAGCAGGAGTTGGGCAAGCCTGATACTAGATATCACAGAGTTGTATTTATGAATATATCATATTCATAATGGCAGAAGATGTGACAAACAAAAATTGTGCATCTGTTTTGTCTGTGCTTGCATGTGTGAGTGCATGTGTGTGTGTGAGAGAGACAGCGAGTGTCTGCCTAAATCCTTCCATCTGTTGAGCAGTAACAGACCTCCCATTAGATCAGGCTGAATGGAGAAAATAACAAACACAAATATTCCAAATCACTGATTTCCCCACTACAGAGACAAAGTCTTTGCCACCACACCAAACAGATACATTTTTAAATGTTAATGTAGTTTCACTCACTACAATTAAGCACACACCTACCCCACCTGAACACTCAGATAGGGTCACAGAAGTTATGTTCAAACACAGACAGTCTATTTGCAAAGCTATTAACAAGACTAGTTCATATGTTTCAGCAAGGGGCACATTCGGCTGATCAACCTGTACACAGAAATCACAATTCATTTCTTTGAAAAACACATTCTGAATAACACATGTCATTCTGAATGTTTGTGAGTAAGAGTGATGACTTGACTCATCAAGTCTAACTATGTGACTTTTGGCAGAGAATGTTATTTCATTTTATGCCAGTGATTACTAGTTTGAGTCTGTGTTAGTGTCTCCATACGCAAACAGTAATGTACACTTGGATCTTCCATTAAAGCTAAATAAAAAAATGTCAGGTCACATCTGTATTTGTGATGTTTTGCTGCAAAAAGTCATACCTGATTTCATCACCCAAAATGTTGTTTCCCTTTAAAAGCTTGTAGGGACTCCATCATAAGATTAAGAATCTTATAGTTGCACTGAATACTTTATGGGCAAAACTACTCAAATGCTGCTATGTATTGCTATCTCTGTTCTACTGTATGGAAGATATTTACTCAATAAATAATGACTGGTCAGGAGAAATTGACACCTTACGTGATGCCATGTTGGTCCTACATTCATTCAGCATAGCACCGATATGTTATTTTAGAACATTAAGAGCAGAGTTGAGGAGAATATGTGAAGCAGCACTGTGTTGACTGTAGTCAATAATAAAAATGTTTCAGGGTTTTCTTTCAATCCGGGCTCTGAAACGTCGTGAAATCAATGAAATCAATGTGAAACTATCTGGTGTAGCAATTGTATGCTAAGAATACAGTGGTAATATCATAAAATATGGTATGGATGTATGTTTTATTAGTATGGTAGTCATTCATCGTGGTAGTAACCCCATACCACTGTATACTGTAGCTCATGATATTGCCCCATTATGTAAAAACTAGCACTTTACCTCCATACAATACCATGTGCAGAGTAACTACATTTACACAGCTACCTAATGTAAGTGCAAAAATAATACATTGCCATCATTATTATTCCTAAACTTCGTATTCTTACTGTTGATCCTAGCTAAGTATTATGTTAATTGTGTGCGTGCAGATTTCTAATGTCTGATAACTGGTATGTGTATGGGTGTGTATTTTAGAGTAGAGTATTGAGAGCAATGCAAATCCCTTGGACTTCCAAAGATCCAAAGGAGTTATGTGTGATTGACACATCTCTGTTTATAATACGCTCTCTTACTCTCCCCCTTTCTCTTTCCATTTTTTTCCTAAGTCATTTTATCTCTTTGCCTGACTCACCACCTCTCACTCAAAAACATTTGCATGTGTTTCTGCCCTCCCGATTCCCTAATGATGGTTCAGGCTCTGGATTCTGGGTACTATGATGAAAATGAGCACAGGATATTTACATCTTTGGGGCTAATCCACTTTTAATGTGTCCCAGGCCCTTAACTGGCTTCTTTTATTTATGAGTCTGGCATGGTGGGTTTAAAGGTGTTAATTATAGTTCAGTTTTAGAGAGGCAGCTGTCTACTTCTTCTTAGAGAACATGCAGCACAGGGAGATGTGTGTGTGTGTGTGTGTGTGTGTGTGTGTGTGTGTGTGCATGTGTCCATATATCTGTAGATGGATGGGTGGCCTAATGAAAGTTTAAATGTACTCACAATGCTAAAATGATGAGCCAAAATATATATTTTCTTTGCACAGACTTGCCCCTTGTATATACTCTATTCTTGCAGGAGTGTGTGTACAAAAACGCACTCACACAAACACCACTGGAATTTTCTTAACACTTTTCATTATCCTGTCACTGATAAAAAAATTTAATTTCTGATTGGGGCGTCATTTATTATAGTTAAACTTCTCCTTAAACATTTTTTTGTTAGTTTAACAAAAAAACACTGTATAGCTGTATATCCAACCATTCCCTTCATTAGCATGTCTTGACAAAAGAAATGGATATATAAACTGATAGGTATATTAGGTTTAGAAACAGTGGCTTTAAAAGGGGATAGGAGAGGAGAAAAAAGTGAATAAGGAAACAAATTTGTCAGAGGCAAAAGAGAAAGCTTTCATAAATAAAGAATCGCCACATGGATTTTGACTGCACATGCTTCTCCTTAAGAATTCGATTTTGTTACTTTGTAGAAAATATCATCTCATCATTTTCTCAGTTTGTTGCCATTCTTCACATATGACTGCAAATACTGTTTTCACCAAGTTCACTGACATAAAGGTAGTTTTCAGATAAACTATATTTTGATCTTGGCCTCAACAGTGATTCAATGGTTTTGGCAGCTCAAATCACGTGGAAGTACACTGCACACACACTAACACTTAGACTCCCTATGTGTCTGTCTCAGACACATACTGGTACAAATCTTTAAATAAACTCTGAAACACATTGTGTATCTTCTTGTTCCTTTATCGTGAATGCATGTTCAAATGTAGATAATGTGAGAAAATGTTTTACCTATCAAAAAGAGTCTCAGTTCATTTGATTTAAAAAAAGAGGGCTGCTTTCTACACTTACCAACTATTTATGCAACAATGAAGACCAGCAAAATCTTCTTATTTATTTGAATTTTCCTCATCTTTCCATCCTTGCCTTAATTTAGTCTTCTTTGAGCTCCACATTTCAATGTGTGTGTGTTGTCGTTGGAGGAAAGTGACATTGCCAAATCATTTGAGATTGTGTTTTTGATTTACAGAAAAATGAAAAGAAGAGAAAACACTAAAAATGAGCAGCGAGTTTAAGTAGTCATGTTTTAAAATCCTTTTCAGATGTTTAATACATAATTGTGTGTGTGTGTGTGTGTTTGCCTGAGAGACAGAGAGCTGGAGGGTTAGAAGAAAAAGGAAGAGAAAATGAAGACAGCTTGCCAGATAAAATTATGTCTCAATTGCGTGTATTATGTGCCAGTATGTGTGTATGCGTGTGTGTGTGTGTGGGTTTAGACGTCTGCCTCGGATCCGCAGGCTGAGACTAGATTCACACCTGCTGAAGATTTTTTCCCAGACACTCAGAAATCTGTCACCTCCACACTTCTGTCTCTCCCCATCTCTCTCTGGCTGTCAGGTTTTCAGTGATCTTTCCCCCATCCTTCCTCTTGTCTGCTTTCTTTCTTCAACTTTTACATTAATTTATTTCTCACTTCTGCATTGGGTTTTAGGGCACAGACTCCTTTCCCACAGAGATGTACTCCTCTTTTTATAACCCTCTTACTGTTTTTTGATCTCTCTCTCTTCTCACGCAGCACTCTTCTCATTATTCCTTCGTTTCTCCGTCTCACCTCTCTTGTGACTCCATCTCCTCTCCTTCTGTTCCTCCCGGTACAATTTCAGAATAATGCGTGCTGTGTGGTCATGAAATCCTAGAATGAAGTGCATTTACCTTAAAGATATAAAATGACTAAAAGATATGTGTGCTTACTTTTCTTCCTCCTGTCTTCTAAATCCAGTGCCTTTCAATTATTTAGTTTATTAATATCAATGTGTTCTGGATGTGTGGGTAATTCAATGCTTCAAACACCTGGTTTCACAACCACAATCTGCAACTATTTACCACTTAGCATCACACAGGAAGGACTTGGAAGTTAACTGCCATCCTCAGGACCTAAGAGAGTGTTATTCAGTCGACAATGTTTTCTTTAAGCAAGCAAGAACAAGTGAACTGATGAAGAGGATATCCAGTTATGTTCAATATGAGACTGATGAGGTGGCACTGGCATGGAGGTAACCTGTACCCAAACAATCAGTGACTCTTGTCCAAACAACATATGGTAAAATGCTTTAAATTAAAAATAAAACATGTGGCAAAACTATCTCAGAGAGTGGCTAACTTGAACATGATATCAGACTGAATAATGAAGTGAAACGAAATGGCAATTTAGTCTGATTATCAGGGTTACTCATGTCAAACATCTGTCCTTCCAGATGCAGATCAGATCAGGACTGATGCTGCAGATTGAGGACTTGCATGACCACATCACCCATAGCCGCTGTACGGTCCTGTGCAGGATTGGCGTAAGGAAGAGCCCTCTGGTCCTTGGACGGCTCTCCAAAGACATTTTTTTTTAGCTTCCTCTACCTGAAAAGCTCCTGCATTACCTCAACCTGCAGGCTTAAACCAACAAAGCAAAAAACACCTCAAACCCAGGACCATCCTGGAGATCTGATGAGTACTAAAGCACCTGAAGTCTACAAAGCAGCTGAAAACAAGATGGTTTCTTTGTGTTGTGTAGGTTAAGATGGGAATATGAAGTAATACCAATACCGACTGTAATGCTTAGATTGTGTTTTAATTCAGAAAAACATCACCGAATTACAAAATGGCACCAAATGTCTTGATTTTCTTCAGTGCGTGCTGGTACCACCAAACATTAAGACTCTGATGGCTGATTACAGAATGCATTGTATAACAGCATCAAATTACATTGTATATCCTATGAAGAATAAGAAGTGAAAGATGAAATTTAAGTATAAGTAAGACCCCTGACACACAGCTGTGAACTTCTTCCTGTGTGGTCTCCTGGGTTTTTCTCCTGTTGCAGCAGAATTACACCACCTTCATTAACACCCAGCTCCACTGTGAATTTAGACAATCAGATCTTCTTTCTTAGCAGTCTATTATCCACACACATGCATACACTCAAGCATGAACACACACACGCACACACGCACACACATACTGTAGAGGGTGAGCAGTTATTTGTCAGCAATGCTATGACACTGTGGCGCTGACAGTTTTTGCTCAGCCGAAGAAAAGAGCATTTGAGCAATGAGGTCAAGATGTTTTGTAATCATTTCTGCATTTTATTAAACATAGTTACTATCAAGCAAATCACACATGAGCAGCAGAGCATACCACCACTTTAGTTCTTTCTTATTTTGTGCTTGAGATATTATAGTTTTTTGGAAAATAGGCTGCATAATGTAGGTCTTGCTATTTCCTCTTGTAGAATATAGTGATGTTGATAATAATTTAGATAGGATAAATTATGAGGAAGGGAAACATATTATGGTAACAATGCAGTGAAAGTATTTATAGAGTTTTCGGTAAAGCCAACCCAATCACCTGTTCCTTTAACTATTTACTGAGATAGACCACCATGTGAGTGAGTGTGAGTGTGTGTGTGTATGTGTGTGTGAGAGAGAGAGAGAGAGAGAGAGAGAGAGAGAGAGAGAGAGAGAGAGAGAGAGAGAGGAAAAAACAGAGAAGATCACAACGACATAACTGCATAAAAGTCAAAGTATATCCACCATTAAGCACAACGGTGATTAATATGTTCTAACCATATTAGTTTAATAAGCATACACAGAACATGGCAAAATGATTAACCATTAACATTCATTGTTAATTGATAACTTTGTTGCAGCAGCAACAATGAGAATAATAATAACAAGAATACAGTTTTATAGGGTTTTCAGCTCTTCTTCTCTGAAGGTTAATGTCTTATTTAATTAAAAATGGGATATATTTTAACCACTATAAAACACTGCTGGAAACCCTGGAATAAAAATACAAGCATCATAACTGATATGGTTAAAAATGGAGGGGATGTAACAGTGCTGTAATTGTTTGTCGTTTCTCCTGCTGAGAGCCGCAACTAAATCCATGCTCATTATACACAAGTAATACATGATCATGTTTATTGATCACTAGGGACAAGCCACATAACTTGACTTAAATCAATGCACTCACTCTAATTGGGTTAGAGACCCAATGGAAGGGTGAGCTTTCCTCAGAAAGGGTGGGCAGGGGTGAGGTCACCCATCTGTAGACAAATTGAAATTTGTGATGCAAGATGAGCGCAGAAGGCCTTTTACCTGCGACCTTCACCTGAACTTCTCCTGAACCCCGAGGAGGTGAGGCTGATTCAACAGATTTACACTCTGACATGTTTATTATGTAAAGCAGGACACAGTGAAGTAAATCCTTCAAATATGGTATGTAGTGTTGGTGTGGAATCATCCGCTCAATACTGAGTGCTGGGCAAAACCCTGAGGCACCTAATGTTGGCTATTTCCATTGTGAATTTAGTACATGTTGAGATCAATCAATCGATCAATCAGTTACACTTTATATATACAGTTGCATTTAGAACAATGCAATACACAGTGCTGCACAAAGAAGACCATCTGTCAATAATACACATAAAAAATGTATTAAAAGAGATAAATGTACTTTTTTATATGCATTACGATACATGCTCAATGTGTCCAATTAAAGCATGGCAGTATATGGTCATATATTGTTAATTGTTAATGCATTCTGTGCTTCTGAGAAGCATATTAATCACAACTATTGCAAGAAGACAGGTGGCACCGTTAAAATAAAATTTGAAGATTTGGAACATGTTATCAATCCCAAATTGATTGACATGTCTTTTACTGTAACACTGGATAGCAATACATTTTAATTTCTCTTTAAAATGTCTGTTTACGTCATTAAAGAAACTTAACTTAAGTGATTTTGTGATTCATTACTTTGGCCATAAATCACTTCATGGAATGGCCCCAGATCATATTTCTGAGGTACTGTCTCCCTACCAACCTTTACACGGCGTTTGAGCCTAAAGCGGACTGACCTGTCAGGGCACCTCAGTACAGGAATAACCTGATGGAGTAATTGTTTCTGAAAGACACTTTTATGAGAAGGTGTTTTTGTAAGTCAATACTAAAATAAACAAAGGTTACAAAAAGTATTTTTCTGATAGGTCTCAACAATAACATGAATATTACTTGTAACTCAGCTTATAGCCTAAGATTATGTTTGGTTATTTTTGGCCTCGTGAAGTGGAGCACTGACAGAGTGTGGAGCAAGAGACAAACAAGACAGACAACAACTTGTCTGTGCCTGCTCATTATCCATGGATAATGGTTGTGTGTGTCTGTGTGTGTGTGTGTGACAAGATTCCAGACAGACTTTTGTCTCAAAAGTATTACAGTAATATCATGTTTTAATAATGGTTATTGATCCTTAACCACACAGGTTTTCTTAAATTAATTTTTGCAAAATATTATGCATCAAATATTTGTTTTAAACACTGTTTACAGTAAATGTTACCGACAAACACCACAGTGACACATTAAGGCCATTGTGCCTACAATGCTGTTGTCGCTGTTTTGCCCATGCAAAATGTCCTGACCATGATTTCACCCAGATTCTTGACTCTGCAAACCAGTTTTGTAATCTGAGCTCATGCTTTACTGTAAAGACACCTTCTCAGTCATTTAGGAGACGGGGAAGAAAGAAGGGAAAAAGAACAGGATTTCTTGCAAATGCCTGTAAAAATTGTAAGTTAAAACCCCACTGACAATATTTATTTGCAGTTCTCGAGCAACATTTTGAAGTCATAAAGATGATTTTCCCATTTGTTGTATCATGTGAGGCCAGCCAATCAATCATTGACTACTCGCAGGGATTTGTCTTGTAAGACTGTTGTGTCGCAGTGCACTAAACAATAATTGATATAAAGGAGTAGGTTAGGAGGAATAGGGAGCTAAATTACTCAGTGTTAGAGACTGCAGGGTGTTTTGCTTGTGAGACAACTCATGCTAATATTCCTCAGGAGAGTGAGAATGAGTTCGGGAAAATTGCAAAAAATGTGAGAAACAAGATACATGGAGACATAAGTGTAAGTGAGAATAAGGATACAGAATAACCGCCTCCTTTCTTTACACTGTGGAAGAACTGTGTGAAATACAATCATGCTGACATATGGACACATAACATGGAATACCAATCAACGTTGTCACTCCAACCACATAAAGACTTTGCCATTAGATGAGACGAGGCAGCGTTAGCACACTGGGTGTGATGTATATGTTCTCATCTATTTTAGGAAAGTTATCTAGGATGTGATGATAGCTGTTGAACAACTAATCCTGATTTTATTTGCATCATAATTGGCTGTGAAAACAGAGACCATTCCCATTGCACCTGCCTTTAATTGTAGTGGCATCAACAGCTAAAATATATAAAGATAAAGTCAAACTCTGCTGTATGTGTGTGAAATATTTTGTGTTTTACTAGCCTGGTTCCAGACTGCTGTTTTGCTGCCCACATCTCAGATTTTTTATCCATTTACGTACAGTAAGCTAGTGTGCAACATGCTAACATATTCCACTGATCTATGAATTTGATTTTGGTTTATTTGATCTGTCTGTCCTCTGATTGATTAGTCTCATGTGCACGAAAAGGATTTATGCTAGAGAGCCTTACTTGATTATATTCTGATATTCTTTGCATCCACCAGGGAGTCTTGTAGTTACCCTTAAGGATTTACCCTATTTTACTTCTCTATATCATGGCCCATGTACTGTAGCAGTCATCATGTTTCTTATAGAGAAATGAGATCTTGAAGTGTACCTGAATTTGAAGAGAAAAATTACAGCTGGGGAAGAAAATCACACCGGTGGAGAGAGGGAGACCGGGAGGGGAAAGTAAGAAAAAAAACAGCATGCATGTGGAAATTAGATTGTGTGTTGTGGGAGCAACATGGCCTCAGGTTAACAAAGGGAGCTGAAAGGAGGGTGGTGGGGAAGGGAGGGGGGTGGATGGGGAGGAGGAGACAAGGAGAAGTGAAGGATCAACAGACTCTTCTATGAAACCAAACACCTGAGGCCCCGCTACTTCTGCCTCTCCCTCGTGAGCTGATAGCAGGGTGGCAGGATTCATCTTGTATCTTGAGTCCAGAGGTATCAGTGATAAAGGTGTGTTTGTTTGTGAGTGTTTGTGTGTGTGTGTCAGATACTTAAACATGAAGAAAACATTTTGCCACACAGACAGAATTAAAAGAAAATGATGGATTAAAAATACTTTTGATAGTTAAGTCTAGATGAGGCATTTTTATCAGACTGACAGACACATCGAATGTGATAATGTGATTGAGTACAAAGCAGCTGAAATGTGCCTTATACTATTCTATGCAGTCAGAAGGTAAAATATTTCTTAAAAATGAGTTCAGTCAGACAACTCACGTTTGAAATGCTCATTATAGCAGCAGAACATAGTTAGAGTTTGGCATCTAGGCTCTGACCTCATCACTCCCCGCAGATATGTTTACATAGAGATATTGGGGAGTGATGAGCAAATATCTTAACCCCCCCCCAGCCGGAGCCTGCAGGTGGAGGCTGGGGGGGTGGTGGTGGGGCTGAAAGAACAGGCAGCAATTCTGATGCAGGGCACGAGTGGCATTGACAGGCAGAGGGAGGGATGGGAAATTTTTGCGGTTTAACTAGACCGCCAAATTGGGAGGGTGTGTTTGGTAGATGGTTGTGGAGAGTGAGGTATGTCATGCGAGTATAGCAGCGCAGCTTGAGTTGACTGCCTGAACTAGCTCGCAGGCGTCGCTCCATTTGCTAATGTTTAGGTTTTTTCATGCAGTACAGCTAACCAGATGTTGGCTGCTTGCGAACACGTGGCAATCAGGTTGTCTGATTACTACATTGCACATTATTATGATTGATCAAAGCTGTTTAAATTGGTCAAAATTCTGTAAACTCATGAGTGCAGTCGCTTAAATAAAGAACCAAAAGAGCCTTAATTTTAAAAAGGGTAGTATTTATTCTTGCTGCAGTAAGTTTGCAAATGAACACACTTTTTAGACAGATATCGTATGAACAGTGAGATCAAGTAATGCATCAAGTCACTTGTCGGGAGTGCACAGTTTAGCAGGCAGGCAGCTGGGGCATCATTAAAGCAAGCAGCGTGCGAAAAGAATGTTGTAAATGGTCTCTGCTCGTGTCAGGGTGGCTCTGGCGTGAGAGCTGAAGTGGGAAAAGGCTTGAGAGAAAAAGAGACTTTTCTCTAACAAATCAGGATGAGAGGTTAAGACAAGGGCAGCACCATGTACAGAGGTTATGTATTTATAAATCTCAAGTTCTCTCTCTCTCACTGTCTGTTTCTGTTTATCACCCCCTGCTTTTTACTGTGAGTGCTGAAGTCACACCAGAGGAGCACCTGAGAGACCTGGCTGAGCCTCTGGTCAGCCCGAGTGCCCCTCTGTTAGCTCTGTTGTGACCTTAGGGAAAAAACTGAACCCTAAAGCAAAATGTAACCCCTAACGCTTCTTCTTCTTCTTCCGCTGCCACTTAGAGAGTCTTTGCACAGTACAACTGTAGTAAAGCATGAAGCTATAAATTACAGGATGTTATGTTCATGATTTGTATTCCTGTGTTGGCTTTTCATTCTACTCACCTAAATTTTACAAAATTTTTAAATGTAATTCAATATATTTAAACCTAATGAAGTTAGTGTAAGAGTAAGTACTTTAATATTTAGTCTAGTAACGGTGTAGGCTCAAAAACACTGAGCCTATGCTTGTACTCATCTTTCACTTTGAACACTAAACAGCCAATGCAACACATCTGTGCGACTTTGCATAATTGAACGTGCCATGTATGTATTTCGCTGATCCTCCATATTACAGGGGGATCAAACACCGTCAGCAAATCCTGTTCACTGGCACACACATACACACGCACACAAAGGTCAATGGATAAAGCCCCCTCTGTTTTTTTTCTGTCACTCACGAATCAAGTTCATTGTCAACGATTTTACTGGTTTGTTGGTGATACAGCTGATGATTACAGTTCATCATATTTAGCAAATATCATTTATGAGATAACATGGATTAATTTGTCACACAATTCTTTATCTCATTTTCCAATATCCAGTCCGTATGAACACACAGACTCACACACATAGATTTACTAAATGCTTGACGCATCTTTGAACTTGTGTCTTATCTTACCACAGCTTTCTGTGTTTCTATCCCCTGGCACTTCTGATGTGTGCCAGCCTCACGGACCGCTGCTTACTTTATTCATAGCATTTACCCCCCTGACACTATAGTTCTCTTAAGCATTCGTTGGAGCATTACCTTTGGAAAAGATAAAGAGAAAGGTCATGCCACTGAGGAGAGGCTCTTGTTGTACCTGGCTGTATTTTCATGGCGGGAACGAGCTTCAATGGCGAGATTTGTCAGCTTGATTGCACATCCCTGAAGGCCTTAAACTGGAGCACTTGAACTTAACTCCACTCAGAGGGGAAACAACTCCTTACATTTTATATGTTAGTAGAAAAACAGTCAGAAATATTCATTAATATTGTTACTCGGGACAAAACAGGAAAAAAATGGGGATAGTAGGGTAACAGTGCAGGTATTGGAGATACTTTGCTGTGAAGTCCATGTTCTCTTTTTATATCAGTACTGAAACTACTCGCTACTCTACTAAATCACTCCAAACATATTGTGAATGAATGGCAGACATTTGCAAGCCTAGGCTCACTAGCATGGTATCTTCTAGCAGCCTTCTCATACCCAGAATGCAACACTCTGTTGAAACAACAGGCTATTGAGGCTGTCGCTGACATATACCCTAATGGTATTTTTTTTATTATTGAGGGACACTAAGACATATAGGCGTAGCTTGTCATCCCCCCTGTATGTAATATGTATTTGATATGTACTCTAAATGCAAATTTGTCAGCCCCTTATACCCAGTAGGTACTTTGCTGGTGCGCTATGTGTACAAAATATTTACACTGTAATTTGCGGGCTGTAATCTAAAGCATTATTATAATAAAATATTTCATTCTATGTAGTTTTCTCGCCAGCTAGCTAGCTGAAAAGTGGATGGAACAATGTGAGGGCTTTTGTAAGAAATGCCATATGCCATGACGCAGAATATCCTGCTTCACCGTGATGTGAGTACATTCACGTCCACCGAAAGAGCCTGCAAATCCCAGACTCTCTCAGCTGATATTGTCTGACTCAGACACTGTCCAGGCCCTGTGCCTCTGGGCCTCTGTGAGGAACATAGTAGCCGAAACATCCCTGTCAGCTTCTTTCTCTCACATGATTTCAATAACACTGAAGGTCACTGAAGACTTCAGAACAACTGTAATACTTCTATTATAGCAGAAAGAGTAAATCATTCTCATTATTGGAGCCTCTGCAGCTTGCAGTGGCGAAAGACTGACTGAGACAAGCAGAATTTGAGGGGTAGAACCAGAGCCCACAATGCGGAAAAGAAAACTCCACCTTTTGTTAGATAAAAGTGACATAAAGACATAATGTGTCTGAATGGGGGGAGCAAACAAGCAGCCTTGTGACCACTGTAAAGGACGCTCTCTTCTGAGAATAACAGAAGAATATCCACAGGCCACTGAAATAATGGCACCTGAAATGAGTTGTTTTTACTGTAAATAATGGATAAGATGGACACAGAGATGAAAGATACTTGGTTAAACTTAATGTACCCAAAAAATCTGAACCCAATTATACCAGGGTCACTTGCCTAGGTTGAAAAACTCCTTGAACTTTGAATAGTTTCCACTTTGAGAAAAACATCATTAGTACCATTAGTTGTCTTTCTTAGCAACACACACACCTTTTCACTTCCCTCTGCTCTCTAACGAAGAATGTTGTTTTTATCTGGTCTTAACCAAAACTCTTTCAGGATTTGACCTGAAGAGTCTTTGAACTTTCTTTGATGTTGGTTGCAGTGATTGCATCAGCACTGAGGAGGAAGATGGTGATGACACTGGAGCATTTCCTTGTGAGTCACCTTGTGATTGCCAGAAGTCACGAAACAGCAACAGGGATGACAGCTCACCTACACCTATGGTATTTTAGCCATGAAGAAGGTTACTCTCTTATTCACAGAGGGTTCTATCCACTGCTGAGACTTCTGTTGCCAGGCCAAGGAGAATGTCATTTTATTTGTGATGCTCAAAGCATCAAAAGATTACGTTTGAAAAAGTTAACAGCAACTCTCTACATAGTCTGTTGATCACCCTCAATACGCACAAGATTGCATTCACCTCTATTGTATTTGGGTGGAGGCAGAAATCTTACCAGCTGGTATCTCAAAACTTCAGCAAATAAAACCAAAACTATCTGCATGGCCCCAGATACCATTGGAGGTAAGCAAGACAAGTTTTCTACCCTATGTAGAATGACAGGAGAACTTATGGCACTTAAACACATGTAAAATGTTATTTAAGTGTTTTAAACATTTCTTTAAACCTGCATTAACTGATTTTTGGCCACTTGAGGATGACAGAACCAAGCTTTAACCACAACAGTGACATATTAACACAGTGACATATTAACACCGTATAATATCATTGTTTACTCAATATTTCTGTTATTACTGGCCTTTAGCGTACACCATTTCCCTATGAGCCCTAGACCAGCTGCTCAATTCACCCTACAAATCAAATAAGCAAATATGGATAATAGAATAATTAGCGAACAAACAGAAAGGATCTCTGTGCGTCCCAGAGATAGTTTTTTCCACCCTTGTGTTGTGTGCTTCAGTGCGCAGGTGTGTGCTTGTGAAATTTGTGTGTACAACTTCCAAATCTTAACAATCGCTTATGATGAAAATGCACCAAAGAAGACAACATCAACCAACTGTATCTGCAGATATGAGTTTAACAAGGGGGAGAGAATGATTGATAGTGTAGAGCAATGCTTTTAAAAATGATATTACTTCACCTTTCAATGCAAATGCTCCTTTAAATGCATGCAACCCCCCCGACCACACAAACAAACACGCACGCACACACACACACACACACACACACACACACACAGAGTGATGCATCATGTTATTACAACAATCTGATTAAAATCCAGCTGAGAAAAAAATATAATTGAATGCTAAATACAGTTGCAAAAAAAGAAAATTATATTCAGATTTTAATATTTCAGCTTTGTTTTTCACAGGATAATGATGTTGTGATGTTGCAGCAAATAGTGACTCTGTCTATCTGTCAATATGCTCGCTGCCCATCTAAACTCCTGTCTCTTATTAGATTTCAGCCATAAATAATTGATGATTTTGAACCTACCCCATCTCCCTCAATCTCTCTCTTTTTGTCTCACCCTCTCGGTCAGCTGGGGAGTAGGACACTCAAGGTTGAACAATGTGATTTTAAATGTGCATTTGTGTGAGTGTGTGTGTGTGTGTGTGTGTGTGTGTGTAAACCATGAAACAGAGAGCAGAGATCAAAGGACAGGGAGTAGGCAGAGAGAGTTTCCAACAGAACAAAATATACAGTAAAACGCAATAACGTGAAGCGCATTAACAAAATAACGACACAATGGAGAAGCTTAGAGTAGATGAAACATTTATGGTCTGCATGCAGAAACTGGGTCACAGTGCAGGATACAAGATAGACCATTTAGACAAATGGTGTATGTTTGACACAAAATAATCATCTTTTTAATGTGGAGAAATAAAATCAATCAAAAGCGTTCGCTATATGTTGACTTCTACAGTAACAAGTTAGCAGATGTTCATGGTTCTTCATAGTCAGCAATTCACACAACAGAAATTATGCAAGTGTGATGCGTATCTGCTCACATCATCCAATATGCTGATAGGTGAACATTAATACAAAACTATGCAAATGTGCATTGTTAGCTTCTGACATATTTCATGAATTTCGCACTTAATTTTTCCCTTCCAGACGACTCTTACAAGTTGAACTGACAGGCGCGATTACAGTGTATGTGACTAAATGAAAACAGTTAGATGGATTTCATTTAAATAAAAATAAAAAGTGCAAGGTACAAAATACATTCTAATAGTTAAGTAAGTTGATTAAGAGCCACTTATTACTGTTAACCAGGAAAGTGAATGCAGTAGCTTTACGATGACACTTTGTGCATGCTGCTCAAACTAACCACAGTTTAAATTTGAGACTGAAACTTTACTTCTTGAGCTTGTAGAAACGGCAGTTGGCAAAACAATCTAACCACAAGGTCCATTAGTAGTGTTTCTGGAGCTTTTGATCATATCACACGATGCTCCTCAGCAGATGGAGTAACCCTGCTGACGTGGAATTGTAGATGTTCGAATTTCAATTTTCTTATACCTTATTTTTTTTAAACATTTTTTGTATGTTCCCATCAGGGATCTGCTCGTAAATGGAGATGGAGCTGAGTCATATTAGGACAAATAGAAATGACATTTTAATGACTGAAAGGTAAACATTAACAACGGAAAATGAACCACTTATGTTGTTGAAATAGATAGACAGACAAATAGATATGTAGTTGGATGCAACAAAAATCACTTTCAGTAGTGATGTATGTAGACAATAACCCAGTGGAGTGAGATAAATTAAGGAATATCATCAAGCTGTGTTTTAATTTGGCAGGCATTACGCTCACAATGATCCCTGACACCATCTGCTGTCTTCCTCTCTTTGTTTTTCTATTTCCCCCCATAGTCCTCTCTCTCTTTGTGCTTTTCAGGCTCTCTTTCACACACACACACACACACACACACACACACACACACACTCTTCCTCTCTGTTCTCTTCACCCTTACCACATCTCTTTTTCTTTCTTTACAGTATTCCTCCTTCATTCATTCTCAAGTTCACAGTTCAGCATGACAGTCACATGTTGGCCGGGTCAAGGTCTGTGCCGGCTGAGTGGATGCTGAGAGAATAAGAAAAGATTATGATTAAGCTGACACTGTGTGTGTGTGTGTGTGTGTGTGTGCGTGTGAGAGAGAGAGAGAGAGAGAGAGAGAGAGAGAGAGAGAGAGGAAGAGGAAGAAATGAAAATAGGAAATGTTTTCATTTTCTACCCACAATGAGCTTCCTTGTGCATATTGCTAAACATCTAGTATCCAAAGTAATTTAATTTGTACTTAACTATGCCTATCTGGCACCTGTGGGGTTGCTTTTAGTGCAAAATGTTATAAATATTTCCTTGTAGTGTGGTAAGTGAGCTATCAGAAGCAGTGGACAAGAAGTAATGAAATATTTAAAAAGGGATTACTTCCCTGGAATGTTTAAAAATACATATCTATCTGCTTCTTTTAGCCCTGCCAAGTGCTGTTGTTCAGTTCAAATAGCAAATCATGGCATGGACACAGCTGGGGTGAAAGTATCATGTCTTTGTAGTCAGGTCTGATTACACTTTGGCTTACTGTAATGGTACTTGCATAGTGTTTTGAATGACAACTCACAGTCTCTACATATTCCTTTGTTTTTATATTCCTCTTTCCCTCTTTTTGCACGTCTTTAGTTTATATGCTGTTCTGTCATTTTCCTCTGAGAGCTGAATGATGTGGAGAAAGTTTTGTGTGATTCTGACTGGACCCCTTTAGACTATCTTATCTTGAGTGTTTATGGCCCTAAAACAGGAGTTCAATCAATCAGAAATGCAATGATAAAGATAGTGAAAGTACAACATCGTATGTCTTAGAGTATTACAAAAATGACAATAAAGAATGCTTTCACCCAGAAGTTGTACAGAGGCACTGCACTCCAGTCAGACATGTAGCTGTAGATTTAAGGGAAGACTGAAGGCATGTCATCACATCTCTGTGAGGACAGGTTCGTCACACTCCTTATTAACCCTGCCCCAGTTTCTAGAAATGATCAGCAGTGTTAATGAAACTATATGGTTATGATTTTATGGTACAAAGTAGAATCCATGATAAGGGTAGACTCACCACTAAACTTCAGAACACAGAATTGGAACCTACTGTCATTTCCACATTGATGGTCAGGTCTATATGAAAAGCCCTGCTGACGACATTTAATGCTTTCTAATGCTGTGAATGTTTTGTTAACATTAGTAATGTCTGTCAGGAGTAAAAGTTTAGAAGGAGTAAAACAGTTTGAAATTTTCAGTTATGATCCAATGAAAACACAAAGACATCAGAATTGTTTCTACAATGCCGCTTTTTTGCCCTTTCTCTCCATACTAATATCTTGTTTACACATTGACTTGTCTCTTCAACAGGAAATACCTCACATTAGGGAATTAATGATACATATGTATCATTACATATAGATATATATATAGAACTGTGTTTTTTTCACTCCATTTTCAGTGTTTCCTGCATACTGCTCTCTCTGGACCGCTGTCCATGGTGCTGATCGTCCTTGTCCTCAGAGTCCATGCTGAGTCAGAATACAGCACATGTGAGGATGCAGAGTGAAAACCACCTAAATGTGTCTCTTTTGCCTCAGCTGACAAAGTGGGGGGATTTAAGCTACGATGAAGCACACAGCATGTCAGTGAGTCTTGATGCCCAGAATTTGATCCAGATTATTCTTTTCCCCCCTTGAATGTTTTGACTGATTCGATAATCTTCCCTCACTCAATATATGAGAGCGTCATCAGACAGGGTCAAGGACAGGACCTGCCTCTGGTTCTACTCAGCCACGGGACCATCTGTTTTAAAACTTTTCCTCTGGGAGACCAATCTCAGTAATCACCAAGATCCCTTTGAAGCTCAATAGTGTCTGTCTGAGAATTATCATCTTACTCAAACAGCCCTCCTGACATTTACTATTCACAGAAAATCAATCTCCACAGTTTAACTATCCAACGGCTAAAACTTACCTTGACCCTTACCACTGTTTTTGCTTCTTACCATGCAATGATTTATCATACTCCAATTGAGACAACATAAGGTACTACTATGGCGTGAACAGTGTTGATATTGTGAATGCTTAATCTCATGAATCTCATTCCCTTTAGTATAACTTCTACATTTTATACACTGTACAAAAACACTACTGCACATTCAATGCAGTTCCTTCTTCAGCTGCAGTTGTCCATGCATGCTGCTTCAAATGCACACAACTATTATATGATTTACTGTAAGTGGCTTACATTCAAATCAAGCACACAGATTTGCGTTATATTGCAATCTCAGTTATTTGCAGTCCTCTAGTGGCTGGAAACTGACAGTGCATGACGGAAAAAGCATGGATGGAATTTACAGTGGAATGTACCAAAGCAATTCTACTGACTTTATATCATAAACAGAGTTACACTGATACAGTTACAGAATTTAAAAAGACACAAGCTGTATTTATCCTGTAATTGTTGATGTTGTGGAGAAGATTGTTTTTAGAAAGCAGTGATGTTGCCATGTCAAATCCTCACAGTTTATGGTTCTATAATTATGAGCTTGTGTTGAATACATTTCCTAACTACTTGGCCTCCGATGACTCTTTTCTTAACACCCAAAATTTGAAGGAAAGCAATGGCAATAGACCAATAGTTTTAGAGATACGTATCTTGAGTTGAATACCAGTGAATTGAATCCTTGGAATGCCAAGAAGATCAGACAGGTGAACTTCCTCAGGGGCCAAAAGTAGAAGCGAAATGACCCCAGGCAGCGTAAGTGGATGTATGTAACCCTGTGTGACCTGCAGCTACTCCCACTGCTGTTACAGTACATACAGAAAAAAAACAACATTCTATTGAATTTGCCTTTTCAGAGCTGTGATAATACAAGAATTTCATATTTAATATTATAGATTAAAATGAGTAAATCCTGACATAGTAAATCATGATAATCTGTATGGACTGTAATGCTTTAGTATGTACCTTTTGATAGAAGGAGGACATCCACACACATACTATATATAAACAAATGGGATGCAGAGAATTCATAATATCCAAACATTTTGAAATAACTCAACCTAATACAACTTTATCCCTGACAATGCACTAGTATGCAGGCATAGGCAGTGATATAAAAAATAAAACAAAATGCAGATAGCGTCAGGGACATATGGTCAAAGATCAGAGCCGCATCATTTTCATTGAGGAGTCACGGTTTACTCCTAATGATTCAACACCTCACCAACAGGGAAGAGTGTTACTATGAGAGCAGCACCTAGTACAGATGAGTCACCTTCAGCTGGCTGAACTGCCAGACTCATTAAAGAGTTGGACACACACACACACACACACACACACACACACAGGCACATACACCTGTATTCCTTATTACTAAACTGGTCCCTTCACTTCCCTCCCAAACTGCAAAGGGGATGACTCAGAAATGGATAGCAGATGGCAGATTGTTGGGTAACTGAGTGTTTTCCTGTTTTGTGCTCTTTACTGACTCTTATCATTTACTGATAATGGACAATAAATGACACAAATCACTTTTTTCTGGCAAAAGATCAAATGTAATCATAATTCATTGTCTGGGAAAAGCCCTTATAAAGGGCATATGGGTCAACAAATGCCAATTAAATAACTTGTGTCTTCATCATGTACCTTCCAAATGTCTCTTTATTGATGGCTCTGAAGTGAAAACTTCAGTGCCAGTCCAGTGTCCACGGTATAAAGAATACTGGTTCAGAGTCCTGGCTGTCCTCGTCCTGGTCTACAGGAGGACACAAGCTGCCAGAAATCAAAGCTGGCACAGCTCCAGGAAGCTGGAGTTTTCTTAGGTTTTCTTATAGTTTTCCCAAAAAACTCACTCAGTATAACATCTCAGCATCACAGAGATAGAGCTCCAATGTCCCTGTCTATACAGAAACATACCACTCACTCAATGATCCTCACTCACCTTCTGTTAATCTGACTCTGGATGACACCCAAACCACAAATCCACAGCCACACTTTGTTAATTTTACCCCAGTTGTACTTTATGACGGATTGCTTTAAGCACATGTATGTCTGTTCTACAATACTGCTGATAAATTAACTGTGTACATTGATATGTAGGAGTCATTACAACCATTGACATATTATAATTATTCATGAGCAGCCTTTTTTAAAAGCCTAATCAATGGCTTAATGATGTGTTTGATCTATAATGCATAAAGTACATTAGGTTTATATTAGATTTATTAGCTTAGTCTAGTTGTGAAAAAAAGATGTAATTATCCACAGTCATACATTTATTTTAAATGTTTGGCTGTGTGTTATGCATTGCAATTATTTGCTATGATTGGTCTCTGTTGGTCCAATAGAGGCAGGTGATTTCTCTCCAATGTGAAATTCAATTGTCTTTGGCGCCCTCCACAGTCTGAAACACATGATGACACATGCTTATTTGAATCCACTACCCATTTACATCATTCAAATATTTACAAAGGTTATATACATTCTTTGACACTTGTTAGCTGTAACAGTTTGCCTATCTGTTACAGCAACAGCGGGAAATTAAATCAACAATAAGATCATGTTGTGCAGTTTCGAGCCCTTACATTGCAGCCATTCACAATATGTGCAAATGCGTCTAAGTATCAGAGTCAGAGTTCATCAAATAATGTGGGTGGTGGTTTCTATGGTGCCATTAATACACACACACCATTGTGTTAATGTGATTTTTGGTGCTAATGCAGTAGCTGTATCAAGAAAATCCACAATTGTCTTGGAGCTCCAAAATAAACCATTCGGTATGATTGTTTCTCTGATGCAAATACGTAGAGACAGTTCCCTCTGTGTTAAAGAGCCTGGATGCAGAACCATTTCTGAGCAGATACATTTATAGGAATCTTTGTCACTCTTCCAGCAGCAGATGGTGTCTATAGAGGTGCAATGTACTTGCAATATATCTGTATCTCTACACAGACAACGTACCTATTATGAAACTACCTTCAATTTGGAGAAGTTATACAAGAAAGTGAATAACACCTTAAATCTGTTTACACATTAGACCTTTATGCCTCCAAGTTTGGAGATGATGTCACCGCTTTTCCTCACCTATGAGGGATTTTAGACCTTTGAGGCCTTAAAAATTAACAAATAAAATAAAACATATTGTCGTATATACACTCAGTGAACTCTTTAGGTACACATGTACAGTCCAATGCAAGGCAATGCAGCTGTTCTGCCATTAAGGTCTCCTTCCTATGGTGCCTATAATGTTCAGTTTTTGTTGACGCTGTTATAGACTTGTTAATTAAATTATATATTTTAGCACGGAGGTGCAAGTCAAGGTCCTCACAAGTACAGCAAAGGATGTATTCGTGTATATGCCCAGATGAATGTGTGCGTGTGTGTGTGCTGCTTTAATTTCATCTTGATGACAAACAAGACCTCAATAATTCAGCCCTCTGCCTCCCTTATGTATGACCAATAGAGGCCACATCAATACAAAGTGCCAAAACCTGATGACAGTGCAATCTGAAACACTGTCGTCTTGACCTTTTCCTCTCCCACCGTCGTTTCATTTTACGATGTTTTTTTTTGCAGCATTTCTCTTTTATTGGACAGTATACGATAATAAGTGACAGGCAGAATGCATGAAAAGGAAAACAGATGCCATGAGCCAAGAGGGAGACGTAGAGACGAGATTGCATGCACACAGAACATAAACAGAGAGCTTAAAATAAACAAAGTTAAAATGTTGTGGAGATTTGACCTGAGAAGAGGAGAATATATACAGTATATATTCTCCTCTTCTCAGGTCAAATCTCCACAATGCAAGGACATGAAATATACAGTGTTCAGTTATATTGCAGATGTGACTTTCATTTGTTGGCCAACACCCCCCCCCCCCGGTTTTTTAACTCTTCTGTTGTGTTTTTGTTTCAGGTCTTCATTCGTCATTCATTTGACAGGTACAAATCATATTATTACTGTAGTTTATTAAATATAATCCATTTTTATAGCTTAAACAACCCAACATTATTAAAGTTAAACCTCGACCAGCTACAACATTAAAATGCTTCTTACACATTTATGCATCAGTAATAATTATCTAAAAAGATAATAAAAAAGTAGTTTACTTACATTTTGTTGATAGTTTCTGTACTTTTAAATAAGATTTACTTGTAAAGGAGTGTTTTTACATTGTTGTATTCCACCACTGCAACTGACTGCAGCTTTCAGAGCTTTCTGTTTACTTTACCTCAGTAAATCAAAGTAAGAGCAGTTGTCATTGATCATCCACAAGAAAGCTGACAGTAGGATCATACTAAAGGTCACAATCACATTCCAATAACAGTAAAGATGTCAGGATAGATGATTTTGTAAATTTATTGCAGCATGACACACGTCCTGTGTTGCACAGCAAGGTACAGAAGATACAGAAGACATTGCGGAAGTCATCCAGAAATAAGTTTATAATTTACATTCAAGGAGTAACAGCTCAAGGTAATTCATTCAGGTGCTGTTTAGGTGCTGCACTGGAGCGGTGTTTTGCAAATGTGTTTTAAATTACAGCAGGTTTGACTGGAGAAAGTAATACAAAAGGTAATCGCAAAGTTTCCCACCATAAACTGAATTATCCCAGCAAATACAATATTAGCACTGCTTCACCAAAAGTTAATGCAGACTTTTAAGGAAATGTAATGCAAGCAATAAAGAAAAATCATAAAACTATGTGTTTTTATGTTTCTAGGCTACAATGTAGGGCCTTTAAAATGTGTTAAAATATTTTTAATAAGAGAAAAGAATTTGTCTGTTCTATTTCAGACAATGGTATTGTAAAAAAAACATGGAGGATAATAGTTATAATCTATTAGATATAAGGTATATTACCTACCTATCAGGTCATTTATTTCTGGCAGCATACAGCAATATCACACTCACAAATATCCCTGAATAACCAGGAAGCAAGAATAATATTTATACTATGATCTATTAAGGACTATACTGTATAAGTGTTAGTACACTGACTTTGCCCAGTAAGCTTTTATATTGTGTTGCTGAAGAACACACCTGTACACACACTTCCTTAAGCAGGTAGAGAAATGCTATAATTACTGTTATTAAGATGTGTGATAAATGGATGAAGAATCAGATTTGTCTTGATTTATACTTGTGGTATGTAATTTTGGAAATATAATAAAGTAAAACTAACAAAAGGTGTGAGCGACCTCAGCCATTTCTATTTTTGTCCAAATAAGGTTTCAGTTTTGTGCGTCTCTCTCACACGGCGGTGTGTATCAGCGCGGCTTTGGGTCAAAGTGGGTTGTCATCGCATGAGGAGGTAGAGAGCTGAATTACTGGAGGCTTGTTTTTCATCAAGGTGAAATTAAAGCAGCACACGCAGGAACAGCACACCCACACACAAACACATGCAGTCATTCACTCTGGCAAATAGCTTCTGTGGAAAACCTGGTTGGGATACAAAATAAAAGTCCTACCCATTACTTCAGACTGTGTGTGCTCACATGTGTTTGTATGTGTGTGTTTACCGCACTAGATCATATTTCTCACTTTACTTTTCTACCTCCATACTGCTGGATTACAGAGCAGTGATCAGCAGTCACTTTAAGTTGGTTCAGTTTATAGGCTGCACCAAAAGGACTAGCTGTTCCCCTTGGACCTTACTCCCTAAGAGGGCCGTGTCCTGACGGGCACATGGCATTACCCTGAGGGACCAGCCATCCTGTGATTCATGTGTAAAATATGGCATCACAAAAACAAATTTTTTAAGATACAAAAGTTATTACATGGTATATGTATGCATGATGGGATCAAACGAGCCATTAGGCTGGTAATTAGGCAACAATTCCAAGTCTTCTTCATGAGTCATTATGAAACATCAATAGTCTTAATGACTCCTAATTGGAAACGTACAAGGCCAATTTACCAGCAATTGTCTAGATCAAACATGCATGTATCCACTGCAATCTGTGGTGAAGTACATATAGAGTAGAAGGACGTAGGTGTGACTGTAGTTGTGCTTTTTCAGGGACCTTTGGTGCCATCCAGAGGACGATTAACAGAAGATAAGAGAGGAGCTAACTGTTTCTGTGTAAACTGACCCCAGTTACTCTTCCGTTCACTGAGCCAGTTTACATTGAGTCTGCAGGGGCGGCCTATGAAGTGAACAACTTGCACGACAAAAAGCTTTTTTGGTTGAGGATGCATGTGTGCGTTAGAAGAGCCTTTTGTCCCTGGATTAAGAAGTTGAAAGTGATTTTAGTCTTGCTGACACCAGAAAACCAGATGATGTGATGATGAAACAACTGAGCAGTGAAGTGTTTAAGTCTGACATATTATCTTCAGGGCATCTTTGGATGGAAAATGGACACAAAACAAACAAACCCTTGTTGCTCTTTGAGGGTGCAGGATGATAAATATGTTAAAATGATAATAACACCTCTGGTTTCAGCAGCTGATATTGCCTTTAATAAAGGGACTGTTTGAATGTTTCAGAGGTACTGGAGTTTCATTTTGCTTTGTAATGCATTTAAGTCTGTTCTATGCCTTCACAGTTTGCAGTTTCTAAAGTGGTGTGGTACACTGTTCACAGGAAGACAAAAGGTGTCTTTGCAGAAGCCGCACGCCCAAAAGTTAACAGGAAGTGAAAACTCATGAAGACATATGGCTCATACTAAACTTTTACATACTAGTATACACCATATTACAGTAACTATTGCTAATTGTTGTAACTGTTGCAGCATCTTAACTGATCTCCTTGATCTGACATTTAAAAGAACAAACCACATTAAAGTTTACTGTACCATGCATTTTTTAAATAAATAAATGAACACATATATCAAATGTCAAACTAAAATAAAATTATATACTGTATTTTAACATTTGTGGAGTTTGTTCTTTCATTATGTTTAAATGATAGAAAATAATAAATAAGAGAAATGAAAATGAAAACAAATAAAGAAAGTTTCCAAGACACTGATGAGTTACTTTCCTTCTTTTTAGGCATCTTTTTTTTTTTGCTTAAATTTTGGTTTCTAGTTTTCAGTTTCAGAGTCTCTTGGTTAAGGTTATGGACAAAGTGTGGTCACGGTTACAGTAAAAGTGTTGACTGCTTGCAGGAGACAGGATGCTAACCCTGGTTGTCACCTCTTTCTGCCTTTTCTCTGGCCATTATTCACAAGGTTACCTGCAAACTGCACATTCTGTTGTTTTGCTTGTGCAGACTCCAAAAAAAAAAAACCCCTTATGAAGATCTCTATCATCAAATGTTTCACTCCTTAACATGCAGTTTTCCCCTCTGATTGGAAAAATCACCTTATTCTGCACTGTCTGTAGTTATATATGATGTTTACACTGAGAGAAATATTCAAACCCAAGACTACAGGTTTTTTGGCCTTTCCGCTAGAATTTAAAATAAAGTTCTGTGGGTTTGAACGATGCTTGGCTGCACAGCATGAGTTTGTAATGACAGATCCATCAGTGGGGTTTAAAAGATGGACGATTCTCAGATGCCACATATTTATATTGAACTTTCATTACTCTAATTTAATCAAACATAATTGATGCCAAGTTTCAACTTATTAATGCTTCAGAAATGTATGATGATCTTGCAAATAGCTGTAATTGCAATACTTACATCCTGTGGAAAAAGCAAATGACATACACATCAGTGCTGCCTGAAGTAAAAGAACAAGAACACTTTACATAATAGGCATTAGTATCCGGTGTGACTCTCGCCCACATTCACAGAACTCAAATTCAAATTCTGGGTGCACTGCAGGATGTGCTGCATTGAACTGTGACATTTACTACATAAATATTCTTTCACATTTAATTGAATCAGTCAGTCCTCATTCATTTCTTCTTAAAAGTGAACATTACTTTCATTATGCAGTAGTGTGCAGCAGCATTATGAGAGATTAAGAATCCATAATCAGAATCAAACATTAACTGTGTATATAAGCTGCATTGGGACATCCCTAAATGATCAGTTAAATCAAAGGTGACTTATAGTTTATAACCAAAAAGTCATCAATCAGCACTTGTGTTTTAAACACTTTACACCCTTTTTGTTTTTCATACCCACTCTATCTATACCATCAACATGTCAGGCCAGAGGACACCCTCACATGTTTCATATATTCATATTTGATCTTACTCTTTCAAACCTTGTCATCTCATATCATCTTTTCATTTCCTCTTACCATTGGCCCTCTCCGCTTTACACAGGAAGTGTCATGGTCTGCCCTGCCCTCGTCTTTCAGTTTTGCCTCTCTACACACAAACTGTGTGCAGTATCTCACCCGCAGAGAGGAACTGTGGTTCGAGGTTTCTCCTCCTCAACAAGAAGAGTGATCCGCCCTATCTGCCTCTCCTTTTCTGTTTTGCTGCATCTCCTCTCAGATGATCCATCTGTCACCCACACTGCAGCCACAACATGAGCATACGGAAACTGAGTGAGTACTGTGTGTGTGTGTGTGTGTGTGTGGAGCAGCTGCACTTTGTTCCTCTGTTTACACATATAGTCAGCCAGGTTGGGAGCAGTTAGTTTAGCCAGTGCTGACTGTCAGATACTGCCATGTCATGTTTGCACCATTTTGGTGATAATGCATACATTGACCCGTTTTGTTCTACAGCTGAGTCAATTAAGTTACCCAGTGTGTATTATATTTCATTTATATACAATTTATGATTGTAATTCTGTACAGTAATATAGCTTTATTTGCTGTTCTCTTGAAGATATCATTTATATTTTGGACAGCCTTGCACATGTCTTCAGTAGTTGCAGGGTAGGGGTATTCTATAAACTCTTCTAATAATAATTTAATGTCTTCACTATTGCTTGCCTCTTGGTATTGCTCAGAGCTGCAAAAGGTAATTTTGCTGTAACAGCTGGGCAGAAAGAGAGAGACTTGTTTATTAAAGCTGCAGTCATTGATTTGTTTGGCACTTGGGGTCAGCAGAACACGCTTGAAAACACAACATCTGACATATGAACTTACCTTATAAAATACTTACCTTGTTAAGTCATGTTTCTGTCCACCTGATAAATCTAAGTCCTATAATAATTCTCCTTTTAGCTTTTAGTCTTCGCCAGCTCGTCACCTTGGAATTATAAGGTTCTATCTGACATTTTTGTCAAAATTGAGTTGATTCACATATTCTTATTTTGTGACTTATTAACATTATGTGAGGTGTTTGCATTTTTGGACTTTTTATTTAGAAAACAAAAAGGTTCTCTCTCTATTACTATTGGGAATGCAAAAACTTTGAGGCTCAATATCTCAAAATTGCTCAGAATGAAACCTTGTAATTCCAAAGTGGCGAACTGCTGAGAAATATATCATGTTTTTAGCTGGCAAGATGCTCAAATATGTTCCACAGCTAGTTGCTAACTGCGTTTGGCACTGGGCAGGTGGCTGGTCCGAGGTTTTTCTCTGAAAATGGAAGTAAATGAGAGCAGAATTTATGAGTCAGAAAAGCAAAACAACAAACTAAAAGACACAACAAAGCTCTGTAGAGGTGAACAGCAGAGCTGGGTTTGTTCTCTTCTTTCCACCTTACAATCCAAATGTCTTTACTGTCTCCCATAATCTTGAATTCTTCACACTATCCTCAACCAAATCACCAACTCTTTTGCAAATCTCTCCTTCAACTACCAAAGATCAATGTTATCCAATTGAGAGGTTGCATGAGGATGAGTTGGTAGTACAGAAACACTAACAAAAGAGAGAAGATTCAAAACAGACTGGTGGGCAAATACAGAGACCAACGTCATAGTTTTGCTGCTACATAATGAGCATTTCTTCTTCGTTTCTAACTTTTCCCCTCTCAAGGTTTCAAGTGGTTCGGTAGCCTCACCAACCTCTCTTTTCGCCGCTCCACTGACAAATCAGACTCCAAGTCCAAGTCTGGAGCAGGAGAGGGATTTGTACCTGGAGATGGCACTGACTGTGGTACTGTCCTGGCTCCAGTCGTTGAGACAACGGTGGATGACATGGGCACCATGCGCCCTCGCACCGCCAGCTACGTCCGCTCCAGTGAGAACTATACACACATGGGTACGCTGCCAAGGCTGCTGATGAAGAGGAGAGACAAGAGTAATAAAGGTAAAGCAGCAGAAGTTATTAACAACACTCAAGCGATGTCACTTTAGTCTGGCAAAATCCTTAGGATGGAATTTTGAGAAATAGGACAACAATTTTCAGCATGACAAACCCTTTTTTCCTTCTTTTTTCTCTGTTTCTCCCTGTCTTTGTCTGCTTTGATGTTTATTTCTGATGTCCCCCTCTTCTCTAGGAGGCACCAGCACCAGTAAGAAGAGTAAAGACAAGAGCAACCTCAACAGAAGTCAAAGCCAGCGACCTGCAGGGGACCAAGACCGCAGGCCCCAGAGGTTCCCATCCCCCTCATTCAAAGTGACTGGGGGTGAAGCTGGAGTTAAAGCGGGCACAGGCCTTGGCCAAGACTCTCTCACTGATCCCAAGACCCAGCCTGAACCCACAGGTGAAACTAATGTCACAAACACCCAAAACCCCATATCAGGACCCATAGCTGCATATGAAGATGTGTCGCCATCTGATGGCTCAAATGCTGCACTCCAACCAGAGATATGTGACAAGCAAGGCACAAAGGAACCAAAGCAGGAGGCAGAGAACAGAGAGCTGACAGAAGGGGCAGACAAAGGAAACCAAAACTCTGACAGCATTTACAGGTGATTCTTTTTTTCTTTCAAAAACTGTTTAATTTTCTTTGACAGTTCATTTTCCTTGCTTTTTTTCTCATTGGACATTAAGTCTTTGAATGAGGAGGTTACTGATTGAGGAGAAGGGGAGATTGCCATTCTTTTAAGGGTTATGTAACAGATTATTTTGGTAGGCACAGTCGATAATGAAAGTTTTAATGAAACTAAGCAAAGGTCACGAAGAAAAAACATCAAAACTTTTATGAATCTATGAAGAGATGATTGTAGGCTATGTGTTTTAAATTGTTGGTTGCTTGCCTTATGATAATCCCCATCATACCCAACACTACATATTGCATTTTGGTTAAACAGTGAGTGTTTGATGCAGTCTGACACTAAAGAGGTGCAGCTTTCTTCCTCTGTGCTGAGGCTGGATTTCCAAAGTGGGCAACTGTCCCAAGAGGTCATATTTCAACATAGACAAACTACACATTGTTGAGAGAGTGAAGGGATGGTGGGTTAATTGGGGCGCAGCAGCACATTTCTGACCCGGGCCCTCGGTTTAATCTGGCCATGCTCTGTGCGTATGCCAGGGGGCGCAAATTGATTTTAACTGCGCGTAGAGCTGCCGGGGAAGTTGGACAGTTCACACTTCACAGTTTGTGCTGACTTTGCTGTGGACAGGACTTCATGCGATGGGTGTGAGGTGAGAAGATAACAGGATTCATTACTTCCCCTTTAAAAGGCAGCAGGTAACATTGATTCCTTTTATCGATCAGATGCTGCTGGAAAGCTGCCGCACTGTCGGTGTAATGTTTTCTTATGTTGCATCGATCTGTTCTGACACACGGGAGACCGACACAAACAAGCTTTTTGTGTGCTCATTGTGTGCGTTTCCATAAGTCAGAACTTTATGGAAGAGTTAAATGTACTGTAACTCCTGAAAGGTGCTCCCTCCTCCTCCTCTCCGCCGAGCATTTTCTCGCTGATTTCCCATGACATGCCAAGGCCTCTCTGCCTCCAATATTCCATGCATGATAGCAAAGTGCTTGTATCGTGTTACAGTGGGATTTGCACTGCGTGTGTACGTGCATGCGTATGTGCAGGCTGCTGCTGTGCTGGCATGCACGGGCGCGCCTGTGCGAGCGTGCAGCTTCAGTCCATTAGTTCAGCCCAGGCACAGTGTAGCGTAAGTTCAGTATGGGCACATGAAAGAGCTCTCTCTCCTCTGTCTGCTCAGCCCTAAATCACAGGTCCCTCCATCTCTCAGCCTGACTGTCTTTTACCTTTACTCCTATTCATATTCTGTCCAAAGTGCACCTCTTCACTTCTTTGCCTGCGTTTTCTGCTTTTCTGGAAAACCAATTTCAGTTTATTCTCGGGCTGTGTTGGTGGTGCCTTTGGTGGCTGATAAGCTGGCACAATTATGGGTTTTGTTCTTTAGGCTCATTGTCCCTCATGGAGCAAAGCATGTCAGCCCCTTTGTTGGGCACTAATTTGAAAAGTGGAGGAACAGGGATGCCCCCCCATGTTAACTCATGTTTAACTAGAGTTGAAACAATTAGTCGATTAATGGACAGTCAACACATTTGCTGGTTTCAGCATCTCAAATGTGTAGATTTTATGTTTTTCGCTGTCATACATGACATTAAACTGAATATTGTTTGGTTGTGGACTGTTGGTCAGATGAAACAAGCTCTTTCAATATGTCACCTTGTTACATTGTGATGGGCCTTTTTTCAGAATTTTTTGACATTTTATAGACAAAACAATTAATTTATTAATCAAGAAAATAACCTGCAGATGAATATTGACAATGAAAATACTTTGCAGCCCAATTCAAAGCACACTTCAAAGCAATTTTAATTATACAGCCCAAAATCACAAGTTTCTCTCAGAGGGCTTTACAGTGTGTGCAACATATGACAACCTCTGTCCGCACGTCCTGGAGTCAGATGAGGAAAAACTGGGACAAAAACTTAAACCGGAATAAGCATTGTCATTTAATCACCAATACATGCATGCCCATCCTCTTCCAGGTTAGCCATACATGCTATAGGTGCTGCTCGTACAGAGTTGACAAATGTAGCAGAAGTGTTACAATAGAAACAGAGTTTCAATATTAAGTAAATAAAGTCAAGTATAATATAATATATTTCATAATTTAAGTATAATATTAAGGACATATTATGTGTAATAAATTCAAGAGTTTCAGGAAAAGTGTGAAAGTGTTTCATGTGCCTCAAGCCACTTGGCCTTGCCAAGGTTATTTAGAAATGAAATGAAGACTGCCTTACTGCAGTAATCAAACAACTGCAAGGGGTTTTGCATAAGATTATGCAGAGCGATTGTTTTTGCATCTGAAATATTTATGAATATCAATCCAAATCTGACTTGCAAGAATAGTTTAAACCATTTTCTATCATTTCAGAGCATAAACACAAGGCGTGTCAGTGAGTGTTTGAACCACAACTAGTATGCTTGACATGGACTCCAGCTCTACTACAGTGCCTGGTGGCCTTCTTCCTATCTTGGTCTGATGTTGTTTTCAAAACCTCATGTATGACTGGTATGTTTTTGTATTTACAGCTCAGTCAAATTCTTTTCTGGGTAAATGCTGACGTTATCAGTGCAAATGATGGAGGCAAATACTTCACATTTGTACAACCATTTTTTAGAAAGTCGAAGCACAGGAGCAGCTTGGGAGGGGAATGTAGAGCTCCTCTGCTGTGGGACCTATTTAACATTCCCGAGCCCACTGCCATGATGGGACCCTTTGATCTGGCCTCTCTGTGGTCATGTGTAACACGGCTTTACTCTGGGCCCTATGAGACCCATCGTGCAACTGAGAGCTGCGCCGATTGATCTTAAAACGTGTCTGAGAGTGTAATTGCCCCTTTAGCTCGCGCTTGGTCCGTATCACAAAGCTGCACGGCAGTATACCAGCACTATGGCTCTCAAGACTGCAGCACAGCGGGGGTTTTGACACATGATCCGGATCCATCATGAGTGCAAAAGTGTGAGTTATAGTGCCCGAGAGATTTAAGAGGCCAGCTACATATTTAGCAACCTTAGATGCTCAGTAGGGTTTGTTATCTGTCTATTTTCCACCAAGCTCAACTGCAACGACATTTTACTCACTGGAGAAGGCCGCTGCAGAAGTGGGTCATGGGAATACAGGCAGGTTTTTTTGTCCTTGGTAACATGCACTGCACCTGTCTAGACCAGATCAAACACAAAAGCGCCAGCGTGTGCACATGCGTGTTGATATGTAGGCCTACACACAGTTTTGACAGAGGTTTACCGCCTTTTTCCTGTTATCAACTCTTTCATCTCTTTTTTTCTTCTTCTTTTTCAGCCACATGGCGCCAGCACAGAGCCAGGCGGAATATGTCCAGGTAAGTCTGCTCTGTCCAGGTGTGTGCATCTGTATGTGTCCTTGTCCTGTCCTCTTCTGTCTGTGTCTATGTCCTTGAATATGTGGTGTGATTGTACAGGTTAATGTGCTCTAAAAAAGTAACTCCACACATTTTAGAGTTAACAATATATTTCACTCAGGTAGATTTTAAAACCAGCACTTTTTGTTCTGCTTATGCAAAGTGTAAATACATTAACAGTACTGGTGCTTGATTAAACTACTGTAGCATTTTGTCCACCACTGGTATTGATGATGGATGTGAGAAAATTATAGGTTGCTTGTAGATAATGGACAGGCAGAATCAGACAAATTGTGACACACATGCACACACATGTAAAGCCTGAGATGCCAGTACATATGAGCTGTAGTTTTCAGCCTGCACATGCAACTCAATTTGATTTTCCTCCTCTCTCTCACATTATTGAATTAGATTTTTTATTGTGAGCGCTCAGATGTAATTGTGGTTGATTATTAGCCCCTAATCTTCAGCAGTTATGCTCATTTCAGCAGGCTCACTCTGCATTTAGCCTAATTCAGTCTGCCATTTAGCTAATTGAATTTGGAGTGAAACAGTGCTAATGTCAGCACTGTAGCAAGCAGTCTGTGCTGCAGCCAGTAGGTGGGGCCATACACTGGAGATGTGAACTCCTTGAAGATCAGAGAGCGTGTGAAGCTGTTTCATGACCTTGGAGATGGATGATAGGGATTCATGCATCCTGTAGAGCACAAACATACACTGATACAGATATTGGACTTCAATCTGAGAGCAAAAGTGGGCAGTGAGAGCAAGAAAGTGAAGCTCAAAGAGGAAGGAAGGATGGAAAAGAGAGAGGGAAGGAAAGACTGAAGTGAACTGTTGAGCTCATGGGATCTAGTGATTATACATCACAGGCGAGGCGGTAAAAGTCTTCTCCTATTACCCTGACCTGTATTCCTTTTATAAAACAAATATATCCAACTTCCTCTGACCACAACAAATTGACTATAGTTAAATCCCACCACACTGCATATAAATGGTACACGTCTGTAACATCTTTATTCTGCTTGCCTCAAACATATTTTAAATTTTAATTACAGTCACAGATATAATGAAAGAGTTTGGATTACAGGTGAAAAATCTGCATTTTTTGCATCACTTTCTCATAATTGAGAATATTGGCTTGTTTTACTGCTGTGATAATTAAATAACATTAACAGCCTCAGAAAACATTTATAAGTTATGTTTAGTATTAGTATAGCGGCGGTAAGCCACCCAGATCCTCTCACATCACGTTTTGTCATCAATTTCCTTTGTAGATGAAGGCCTTAACAACTGGTTAAATAGTGCCTCTGCTCTTTTATCCTAAAGGTTAATGTTTTATTTGTATAGTGTATTCATATTTTATGATGTTAGTGATGTGGTCTTTATTTCGGGCGAGGTGACCCACCTCACTAATAACCACCTCATAAAACACTGTGGGGAAACTCTGCTGTGTATAAGGCCTTTCTTATGTGATTTTTATTGATATAAGTGGGGCTTTTTAGCGGCTTTATTGCCTTTATTTGGTGGACATTTGAGAGTTGACAGGATATGGGGCAGAGGTGGTAGGGTGGAAGGTGGGGCAGTGTGACATATGTGTGACAGAGTGCTTTAAACATGAATTTTAATAATATTTCACACATGTAATATTGGGCGAACACACAACAAGCACAGCAGCTGTTTCTGCTCTCACACTCCACACCCTAACCCCTCCACACTACCACCCACTCCCTAAAAGCTGCCAGCACTCCCTCCATCTCCTTCCATTTCTCTAAAACATTTATGACAGATGATGTTTAAATCAGGAGTTGGCCTCAGTGTTCCCTGTTATAATGGGAAAGACCAGGCCAGTGACTCTCCCCCAGTTTGTCACATGTGTACGCTTACACACATGTACACTTATTTACTCACACACGCACAGAATCACACATACATAAAATGAAAATGAGACAAAGTTAGACAGCGAGAAGCAGACAGACTGATCTGATCTGAATATGCTCAAAGAAAATAAGCAATCAGTAAGAAAAGCCCCTGAAGCATTCAGGACAAGTTATTCATCTTTTAGGCTTTATCATAAAATATCCATCGTCATTCATTTTTCATGTGAACGCACAGCTGGTCAAGCAATATTCTACTGTTTTTGTTTTTGTGACTTTTAGTGAAAGATGTCAAATGCAGTTGGGGTTGGAGAAACAACAGGGCTGACCATGCTGTGTTACTAAGTAACTAATCAAAATTGTCAAAGTGTGAGCTTGTTTTCAAATTGCTCTATGATTGTGTGCGCTTGTTTTTGCCTGCAGCCCAGCCCTGCTTTGTCTCCTGTCCTATTTAGTGGTTTGGTGCTACTTTGACGGGAGGGGCAGGAGGGGGAGGTTCACATGAGGTTTATTAACATGCCTGGCACTAGATGCACACTGGTGCTCTAAAAAAACAAATCTCTGTGTGTGTGTGTGTGTGTGCATGTGCGTGTGTGTGGGTGTGTGAAGGGGCTCAGCTGTGTATCTGTGCGTTACTGCATGTTTGATTATGCGAATGGTTTGAATTTCTAAAATCTGAATGTGTCTGTGTGCCGCCTGATTAAATGAAGGCAGTGCCCTGTGGGTGCATGTACGTGTGTGTGCGTGTGACTATTACAGTAGATTGAATTAATGTGGCGCCTCTGTAAATGAGTGGGGGTGTAAACTGTCAGGGCAGGCCCTTGGTAACAAACCCCTGGAAAGTCTTTCAGTTACTGTTCCTTCACCGTGCAGACATACTGGCAAAGACTCAGATTCAGACACATGTCTGCACACACATACAGTACATACACTGTGTTTACTCATCTTGGATTATTGCATAAATTAGTTTATTTAGGTCACTAAAGAGAAAACGGCCCAGACATGCACTATATCTTTTTATGGCACCTGTAAAATCTGACTTAGTTTTCACTCTCAGGACATGGACAAAATAACAGAAACACCTTAAAATGCAATGCAAATACTACAATGCTCAGAGTGTCATGATAGAGTTTTCCATTGCTATGCATATAATTCTTCAGTGTTTGTAGCTGATGCACCAGCAATTCAAGCTAATACTGACAATGCTAGTGGGCAGTGTTTGCCATCTTATTTTTTAGCATGTTAGCATGCTAACATTTGATAATTAGCACGTCAACCTCATGGTGGCCTCAAGGAAAAGTCAGTAGGCTTCATCCTCTGGGGACCATGAATGTTTGTAACAAATTTTGTAGCAATCGATCTACTGTAGTAGGTGTTGAGATATTTCACTGCATAAGTGAAAACTTTCGCCTGCTGATGGTGTTAGAGAAAGACTCAGAGGATCACCAAAGTCAGTAGGATTCATCCTCTGGTTATCTGTGCCACATTTACCACATTTATCCAACAGTTGTTGAGATATTTCAGTCTGGACCAAGGTGGTGGACCGACCGATCGACATTGCCATCCCTTCAAATGCTGACTATCAGCCAGAACACTTTGCTAATTGGTTTTCAACTTAAAATTACTGGTTGTCTAGCTGCCTTTGTAATGATGATTGATAGTACAGTTGTCGCTGCCTGAACTACTGGTGCTGCAGTCATAAAAACTGAAAAAATATGTGATGTGGTAAAGAAAAAAGTCTCAAAAATCCTAATACCACATGCAAAATACAGGAAAACTACATTACAAAAGAGGCCAAGTGGTCACAAGCACACCATCAGCAACACTGACTGAAAGACACCTTATTGGATATTTGCTTCAAAAACTGCAACCTCATAAATAGCCACTGAGAGTCTCAGAAAAAAAACTTGTGATATTTACTACTTACTATTGTGTTCTCAGGTGTTTCTTTTATTTTGTCCACCCCCTTCAAGGTCAGCATGCTCGTGCCACTAAGCAGTACACGAGGCAGAGAATAATGACACATTGATCTCTCTAAGACAGTATTACACACTGCTTTATTCACGCTAAAGATGTGTCTAGTTGCTACAGAAACACATTTGTGTAAGGCTAAGTCATTTTAATGCGATTAAAGCAGGACGGCTGATTTTTAATTGCGCTATTTCACACCTGAATGAATATTTTTCCATCCGTCTGTGCGGACAAAGTTGCAACGTTTCCAACAGGCCTCTTTCTCTCACTGCATTGTTATTGCAGGCTGATGTTTCAAACGAGCTTTGAAACACATATCTGGTGGTTCGATACGGATTAACCAGTCGGTGAATGGGGTCCACCCTGTGAAAACACACTGATGATAATCAGACACACACACACACAGATCATTACCTGTACCCTCCGAACCCCCAACAGAGCCCGGCCTTTGTTTTTAGACACGCTCGTGTGCACATATGGACACACATAAAGATATGTGTACGTATAATCTTCCTCGGTGTGTGCCTTTTCATCTCTCACACACACATGCACGTACACACATTGTATTCTCTCCCCTCTCTCGCATTCACTATCTCTGTGTGTGTCTCTCTCTCTCTTTCTCACACACACACACAGACACAGACACACACACACACACACACACGTACACACACACACACGCACACACACACTCCTTTCATTAGTGGGATGCTTGCAAGCACATGCAGGGATTCTCCATTGTGCTGCCTACCAGCCTGCGGGATGGGGCTCACTAATTAATATTTAACTGAAAACCGCCTCCAAGCAGGGGAGGAGATGTGGAGATAGAGGTGTGGAAGGAGGGGAAGGTGGAGGGATGGCCATGGAGGAGAAGGCAAGGACAGAGGAGGGAAGGGAGGGAAAGACAGGGATCAGAGGGAGGAGGAGGCTGGAAGGAGGAGGTTAGGCTAGTGATGAGAGGTCGGGATAAGGAGGAGGGAGAGAGGAGGGGAGGAGCATGGTGATAAGAAGGGTTGGAGAAAGGTTGGATTCGATAGAGCATAGAGAGAGGGAGTTGGGGGATACGGGAATGTTAAAAAGAGAAAGGGAAAGATTTAATGGTTGGATAACAGTAAGAGTAATAGGGAAAAACAGGCAAAGAAAGTGAAGAAAATGGAGGAAGGAGTACCTGCATACACGTTTTCTGACAGAGGCACTTGAGCAAATGCAGAGAATGAAAGGATAGATAAAAGGATTTAAAGGGAAGCAATAGCGGAAACAAAGTAAGGTTCGGGCAAGTAAAGAAAAAGAAGAAGAAGAAAGACAAGTCAGGGTAATTCAGTGTACAAGACACTAAAGTAAGAATGAGACTCTCTTTCGTCTTCCCAAAGGCACAAAATGGGACGAAGTTACAGCCATTTTTCTTTCAACCTGAGTCTCTGGAGAGTTCAGTCTATTACATTAAAGCATCTTAAATGAGACGGAGCAGTGCTTGATGATATGTCCTACACTGTGCACACTGTGTATTACGATAAATTGCCACATTTATCTCTATAATGAAATACATAACAATAACTAAATAATAAATATAATAATACATTGCTGAATAATATTTTCTTTGTTATGTTGACTCCCGTCTGATATGTTTGTCTTGATGAATTACAGCATGACTGTATAGAAATCTGGACTGGTGGACTGTTCGGTTGGTTGCACTACTGAATAATTGTCATTGAGTGTTTGAGCTACTGTGTTCTCAGTTAAATTATGGCTGAGTCAGACAATTAAAATATTGTGAGTTGACTATATTTAGGTCTGAGATTCATAATATTGGCATTTCAATAAATTCAGTTAATTGTCAGCCCAATTCAAGACATAGATCTTCTTAGTTGCTGGAGAAAAGCAAGTAAAAAGAGCAAGTTACTGATGCACCAGAATATCTGCCCTTGAGTGTTACATCATAGTGGAGCACAATATATTTTTCTCTGTATCAAGTATTTTCAGAGAACATGGTGTGACTCAGAAGGGGTGAATCTGTTGCTTTGCTTTAATGTCAGCGCTCCCCACAGCAGCCATTTGATATCTGTTTGACTTAACGTAATTCATCTGAGGATGCAGAACGACACGTGGAAACACAAGCCATATAAAAAGTATATGTTTTAAAGAGTATAATTTTGTGGAATGGCTTTTAGTTAATGCACCTTACAGCGCAATATGTTTTCATTATGACCTGTCTGAGTGGGAATTACACCCCTAACATTGTCAATTTCAATGCTAAACTCATAGCTGTTGTGGACCATCTATGTTTTAAACTCTGCATCCATCATATTGTCACATGTGTTTTTCCCACAGCATACATTTTGGGTTGTGTGTGTGTGTGTGTGTGTGTGTGTGTGTGTGTGTGTGTGTGTGTGTGTGTGGCGCAGCGGCCAGATGTAACATGCTGTATGTTGTGATTGTTTTGGCATGGTATTACAGAGGATTGAGGAAAGGAGAGCACAGGGCCCCTCTTATGAGATTATTTGTGTCCCCACTGTGTAATCTGTCTAATCCAGCACTGGATGGTTTGAGATTACATTAAGAGGAGACGCTGCAGTTAATGAATCCATCCTGTGTCTTGTAGCTCCTTATCTATCGGCCTTTTCTCTGATCCACTAGCATGCATTCAAGAGGCAGATTAGCAAAGTGATTACTGGCATGCATCTGATGCTGCGTGTGTGTGTATGTGTGTTTGTGTGGTGAAGAGATGACCTCAAAGACAAAGTAGGAAAAGAAGAGAAAGGCAAAAAGAAGGAGCATGTTGCATATTTCTCTCCTTCTCTGGCTATGTTTTTCTCTCTTACGTTATGCTTCCCTGCAGTGGTGCAGACCCAACTAAATGCAGTGTCAGAATTTTGGATGCTGTCAAGGCTCTCGCAGTGTTGCCATGGTGAAGCGTCCTCAGTGATGTCACTCACTCAGGCCTCTGGAGACAGAGCCCCACCCCTCCTGACATCTCTCCTGCCCTGTGTTTTTGTGCGTGCGTGTGTGTGTCTGTATGTGAAATGGGCCGGTGAAAATCACACCGTGTTATCCTTGAAACACCTGCCTGTGTGTTTCAGCTTATAATGAGCTGTCTAGCTGCAGTCTGCGTGGCTTTTTAGAGACACATCATTATATTCTGCTGCATGCACACACACACACACACACACACACACACACACACACACACACACACACACACACACACAGAAGGATAACATTTCTATCAACATTATTACCACAGGAACCAAAAGCTCTGTATCTCCTGCTATCTCTAGTAATATATAGTGGTGTGTGTGTGTGTCGACATGTAGGTGGAATAAAAGATGTAAATTTGCGTGTGTGTGTGTGTGTGTGTGTGTGTGTGTGTGTGTGGACCCAACCCCTGTTGGGTTCCTTTCATGGCAAAAGAAAGCTTAGATTCCTTTGGGAGGCTGCACTCCTCCTCCTTTCTCTCCTTCTACCCGCATCTTCTTCATTCATCACCTCATCTTTTAATTATCTTTTCTCTCGCTCCTCTTGTCTTTTCTTACTTTCTCCATGTTTTACCCCCCCCCACACACACCCTCTCACCCCGTGTCAGCATTGTCTCAGCATTGAAGCGGGGGTCGTCGGGAGGGTGGGTGGGGTTTCTGCCTGCAATTCGACAGCACTTCTCTCTGCTTGTGCCTGCTAGCATTCACTCCCCCCCCGCGTCCTTCCCTCCCTCCCTCCATCCATCCCTCCTTACCTCCCACCCACCCTCCCTCTCTCCCTCTGGTCCGCCCTCCCCCCACCCACTCTTCTTTCATCAGCAAGCAATGAGGTAATCCCTAGCAGCCGCGTGAAGTGCAGCAAGTGCAGTGTGAGTGAGAGAGAGCAGGAGCGAGAGCAGAAGCCGGTGCAGGGCAGAAGCAGCGGAGATGTCAGGAGCTGTAATATCACTAGCTGTTATCAGTACCAGCTGTTAGCGGCTCCCTCGTACCTAATAGCTGATGTGGTTACCAGCAGCTGCTTGCAAGCTGTAGCTGTGGTGTTAGCAGTTTAGCTTGTAGCCTGGTTTTGTACTGGTGGCACTATGTTGAGAGGCTGTTAGCCAGGCAGAGAGGCAGAGAGGCAGGCAGGCAGGCAGGCAGGCGAGGAGGCTGGCAGGGGTGGGACAGGCTTAACCCAGGGGCTGGGGTTTAGATCGGACACCCTGGGTGGGGTAGAGAGAAAGAAGAGGACAGGAGACGGGGAAGAGAAGAAGAGAGAGAAGTGAAGTAGAGGAAAAGGAGAAAGAAGTGAGGGGAAAGGTTTGAGGAAAGGTAGCAGAGGAAGGTGTGTACCCACCATGACGGAGAGGTGTAGTCTGTGGAGTGCCCTGTCGGCTGCAGCATGCTGCTTTTACAGGGGATCTTTCATGCAGGTGCAGGTGAGTGAGCATCTATCTATGTATGTATGTATGTATATGTGTGTGTGCGTGTTTCTGTTTGTTTGCATGTGTTGTGATACAGAAACAGAGAGCCTGTGCTTCCTAGTGTGCAACAAAGTGCTTTCAGTACATGATATGTCATTACCAGGCATATGTGTGTTCTGATTTCATATACAATCCAAGATTCCTTATATTTGGCGCATTTGTCTATGCACGTGTGTGTGTTTGTGTGTATTCGTGGAAGGTGCGCTCACTGTTGGCTCTTCTGCTGTCCCAGCAGCCAGTAATGTCTGCTAACTGGCAGACTGATGATATCGTATATGTTGTACAGTACTTGGGTGTCAGATGGACTGTGTGAAATCACCGCATGGAGAGAGATAGAAGGAAACAGTGAGGGAGGAGAGGGGTTTGGGAGTTTTGTACGTGTGTAGGAGAAAGAGGGGAAGGGAATTTGTGTTGGTGATTTTTGTGTTTGCGTATGAGAGGGAGAGAAAGTGTGTGAAGGGTACAGTAAAGTCAAGCTTTCAGTATCAGTTTTACTTTGGTCTAATTCTGGCTTCATGCTTGAAACCTAATATCTGACCTTATTCCTGGGACAAAATGACACCTACAGTATATTTTGTATGTCTAAGTGTGTGTATACAGTATGTTTCTGTGTCTGTTGTGCTTGATATTTGATGCTCTTTGGCAAAAAAGCTTGTGTTTTCAAAATGTCAACCTTTCAGGGACCAACAAAATCAAGTTTGTTTTAGGGGGATAATGGGATTACCAAACATGAGACTCTTCAGAGTGAGAGTTGCAAGGATTTCACATGACAGCAGTGACAAAAGAAGAGACTACGTAAAGGGAATTGGTTTATAGATGAGATAATGGGAAATAGTGGACTATGAGGAACAAAATTACCTGGGGTTATGATACTCTCTTCTCATATCTTCTCTTCTCTTCTCCCCTCCCTGCCACGTTGTTTGTAGCCGACTGTGTTGTTATAATTATGGCTTTACTCTAAACTGGATAGCCGCAGAGTTGTGTTTGTGTGTGTGTGTGGTTTAACTGTTCTTCAGGGCAGTAATCCTGATGTTAGGTGTTGGCGTGTCCCGCCTTGTCCCTGGCAGCAGGACATTTAGTCACTGTGACAACTAGCTGAGACAGTCAGTGTGTTCATGCTGGATTACTTTGGTTGTTTAGTTGTTCTAAAAACAAATGTCTGTCCTATAGGGAGATCCTTGGCTCTCTTCTTTCCAGGTTTTGGAGGCATCTGCTTTTGTTTAGAGTGAAGTGTTTCAAAGCTCAGAGTAATGAAGTTGTTTTAATTTAATCTGTCATGGGGTTCCTGTGCAGTGGCAGTTGTAGTAGGGGTATGTGTGTGTGAGCGGGGGGTAAATTAATTAGCACAGTCGCTGAATAGTTAGAGTTAAGTGGGAGCCTTTGTATTGTAAAAAAAATTAATTACGTAATTCCCTGCAACTTGAGTTTGTTTACAGTGTGATTTTGTCTGTAGACTAATATTGATTCCCCAATCCATTCCAATTAAACAAACCCTGTCAAGCACAATACTGTGTGTCACGTAACCCAAGCAGCGTCTGCTACCCAGAGAAGTGATGCTTTAATCATCACTTGATGCTTTTTCTTTGCCTCCAGGGGGTAACCATTCGTTATAATATTTACTCTCGTAGTACGTCTCTCTTATGAAACCTGCAAGTGGTGATTTCATTTTCTTTTATCTGACAACATAAGAATTACTCTCTGCCCGGCTGGTGTGTGAAACTGAACACTCAAGGGAACCAGTGATGTTGATCTCTGTCTTCGTATCAACGAAATATCTCCACTTGGTGAAAATAAAAGTCACTGCTATTATGTCATTTGAACTATGATACATTTAGAGTTAATTGTTTGTTTGGGTATAGTTTTTAGTTTTTAAACTTATTTTTATGAGGTACATTGTCACTACCAGTACTGCAGCAGTGTTTTGTTACATTTACCACTCAAGATTAATCCTTAGTGATATGTCATCTCTGATACGATAAAATGGTAAAGATGTATCCCAGATACTTAATGATAAACACAGGGTTAACATCTGACTGGTGTGTAACAATAGTATTTTTTCCATTAAGTATTGTTGTAATGTTGATACTTCATAGTTAAGTTTTAAAACCATAATTGCAGCCGGAAAGGGTCAAATACTATAAAACAAATAGTTTTTTAAAATTAATTTATGAATGAATTAATAACACTGCATTGTTACACACAAGTGACACGCAGAGGTGATGTTGACACAGCGACAGTGGTGTGTGACCTCAGCTCATCAGCTGTATCAGTGGAGAGAGATTACGCTTGATCCCCTGGTCTAGACTGCAGTATGCTATGGACTATGGACTCACGCACACACACTCACACACACACACACACACACACACACACACACACACACACACACACACACACACACACACACACACACACACA